>JAOPJL010000026.1:12652688-12669226 GCA_027123545.1 Trisopterus esmarkii | reverse complement strand
ACACACACACACACACACACACACACAAACACACACACACACACACACACACACACACACACACACACAAACACACAGCAGTCAAAGGTTATTGGGGTAAATGAAATAGGACAGCACCTTCATCAAAGCTAAACAGCCCCAATGATGGTGGGAGCGCACCATCCGTAATGAACAGCGGACGACCTTTGACCCCTAATATCCCACAACCATTACCCCTCCGGGAGAGCCGCGTGGCACAGGTGCAGCTGTCCCAGTGTGCACTAATACGTTCCTATCTGCCAACTCTACCATAGCCACAAGGCTAGCATTGCCGGGGCTAACACTCACATATCTAAGACTGAGCTTGAGACTGCATTTGAGCTTAGCACCATTTTGGCTGCTCGCTAAAAATTATAATTTCTTTGTTAGATGAGAAGAGATAACTGTCAGTGCTATTCCAAAACACCCACCACCTCCATTCACCCAGCGTATTACACAGTGAGACAGATTACTGTACAGCCAGACAGACAGACAGATAGAGAAGGCTTGATCCCAGCCAAGTGGGTTTGACAGCAGTAATTGGTTAATAAGAAGCCAGTAAGCCTTCCAGGGCTCTCACGCTCTCTCTCTCTCCCTCTGAACCAGCCAGGGTTAAAGCTCCCTCTCTCCTCCATTCCTCTGGAGCCTCTGACTCACCGACCAATCACACAGAGCCTGAGGGGCTCGGATTGGATAACAGATCCTCTGTGTTCCTGAAGTACAGGTGGTGCATTACAGTGTCTTACAAGACTGTGATAAATACCATGGTTTACCTTTTACAGTACCACAATGCATTGCAAAGTACTGCTCATAAACAAACATTACTTTAAAGACAACTGTGAAGTGGAATGTCTGTGCAGGTAAATCCACCTTAACCTTTCCCCCAACCTTTCTATCCCCACTGCATCTCTGTTAGCGAAGGCTATAACACATTGAGATGCATGCTGTATAGGATGCATCTAGCCTGCAGGTAGGCTGTGAAAATATAACCCCATTATAACAATTGGGTGAGAAACTAGGAAAAATAGGGCTCAGTAGCATGATATAGGTCGGTAAATTTGTTGACAATCAGGCAAACAATCTGGCAAGGAGTAGACAAAGACCTAGTGGGTCGGTACACAGGAATCAGTTGACAATCAGGCAAACAATCCGGTAGGGGATACAAAGACCTAGTGGGTCGGTACATGGAAAATCAGTTGACAATCAGGCAATCAATCCGGTAGGGAGAAGACAAAGGCGTGGTGGGATTAACACCGCGTTCACATTGTACGTGACGGATGACCGAGGGCGTGTCTGACATACGGGTAGGGCACTCTGATTGGCCAACGGATCCGTCGCTGCCCGAAAAGTTTAATATTCCGCAACTTTCTGAGACAGGCAATGGAGCCGACAGAACAGATTGACCCACAATGCATTTCGAGAGTGCCCCATGCAAAGTCAATGAGCTCCGTGGACGGACATGTACAGCGGGAACGCGGTGTAAACGGACAGGAATCAGAAGACCGGGAACTGTAATAATGACACTGATCAGGGAAACACGCTGATTAAGTACACTAGGAGGGGAATGTTAATGAGGGACAGGTGAAAACTACTAAAGTGACTGGACCATCTGAAATGCGAGACTTCAAGACAGGGAGTGAAATAATCAATGAATATCGCGACGTGTGAGACACATACCATAGGATGGGAGTCAAACACACAACACTATATTGCCCCGCTTCTGCGAAAACAGCCGAAAGTGAAATAAATTCAGTTGTTGGCAGATAATTTACTTCAGATTACCAACCTCTGGACTGAACTAGCTTGTTTTGTTGTTTTACAGTAATGCTGTAATGCTGTGGCCATTCAGGTATTTCCCCAAGAGCTGCCCCGGCTAATTAGTCCCATCAATATGCCTTGGCACATATTTTCTGTACAGCACTTCAAACAACAGGTGGTGTTTGCAGTGCTATTTCACACTTCTCGACTCCTTGCTAAAATCATTTGTACGTTTCAACGGCACCGTAATTCATCTACCCCAGGAGATCGAAGATGCACCATGAAAAATAATAACATTGCAAGAAAACCAAATCTGTGCTTTATTTGTATCGCCCATTTTATTGACTTTTTTATATTTATGTTCTCTCTTAGGCATTACCAAGAATTCCACTTTGCATGAGGCCTCCTTTTAACAGTCCACAGCAACACCCCCGATGGGACACAATTAGGCAGTACACCGGCGGTTCACTGCTGACAGCAGTCTGGCGGGTCCCCGTCAGGCCACCATTACTCAGCAGAACCATGACGGAACAATTAAGACAGGGAGACATACTTCTGTACTCTGGCGGAGTGGCTTTGGTTTTAATTAGTTCTCTCATGCGTTTTCCAGGAGAAGCCTCCGTACGTGACATGCTGCTGTATGCAAACTGTTCCGAAACATGAGTCAGGTCATTTTTTTTCTGGAAAGTTGCCGAACTTTTTAATTCTATTTTGGCCAAAAGAGATTAAGACATTGTTAAAGGTTCTGTGAACGTGTGACAGTGAGATGAAAGTGCTTCCTCATCAAATCTACTTTTATTTAAAACATATTTTTCCATTTTCCATTACAATCTTTGTGCATCAAGTCAAATTTAAACCATATTCAGGAAAAACGTCAGGCTTCAGAGATGCTTCAAGCAGGAATTTATGAATTGCCATATTTTCGCGACTATGAATTCAGTCATGCAATACCAAATAACAAAATGTATCCACAAACAAAGAGAACTAAACCAAAGCACAATTCGCCTTTCTGTATTTGTTTCAGTCAATAGTCACTAGTTCAGTCGCACTATGTACTACAATGGACCTTCAGCAATGCACCCATGGATGTTTAAGACTGGAGGGGGAATGATTGGCTATCACTAGTAGCTGAATAAGGAAGCAGTTAGATCACCCTTAGAGTATTGCAGCTCAATTTGAAACACAAAAAACAAGTTCATCTCCTGCTGCATATACCCCTTAAGGACGGAAACTTTACCTTTCTACATTCAAATGAAAGTCAGTGCTCGAGTTCCAAAAGGAGCTGCTGTAAACAAGGACAACCACCGCAAGAACAACAACAACAAACCACCCCAGCAATCTCTGAATAGTTGACATAGTTCTTTGATGACGCTCTAAAAGCAGTCAGACTCAGCGGATCCATCTTGACAGCACCTCCGGGACCTCTGCTACTCTGCACGGCTTGAGGCCGGGCAACAACAGATGCGCACTTAGAGCTCAGAGTGAACAGCTCCCCCGGGGTGCTAAAAACCTATCAACGCCTCGGGTTGACTTTTCGTTAATGACGGGATGGTTGAACCGGGATTTGTATCCCTGCTAACAGAATGTTCCCTCACAGTGAGTGGAATGCAGCATCCATCAGCCATTTTGGATCATTTCACATTCCTCTGACTTCCCTCAGGAAGTGCGGATCACTACTGCAGGGGAAGACCCCGCCACCGTTCCCTAATGATAACACCATCAATCCGTCTCTCTGTTCGGCGTCCTAATGTTTACCGGTAGTAAACGGGATTACCGCCTTGTCCCTGCTCCTGAAAGTGATAATACGTGGCCTGCATTGACAGACAGCCAAAGGGAGAGCAATGCTTGTGTCAATGCCACCGCTTGAGTGAGGGAAAAACAGAAACATACACACGAGCAGCCGCGCCGAAAATCAAAGCGGGAGTTCTCTTCATCAAAAGCAATCAATCACCACAAACTGGGCAGTGTGTTGACACTGTGGTGGTGGCTGGAAAGGGAGAGACGAGGTTCTTCTGTAGCTGTATATGAAATAGTTGTATAGCTGTACATTTTGAAATATAAATGACCATCCAAACCCCTATGGATGTGTTTTCTGTGTTAATCTGCGTTAATAAAGTGTTGCTGACGAATTACTATTAGAATTACAGTGCAGTAAATTCTTAGTATTGATTGCTTAGTGTTCGAGTCAATCACTCACGTATTGACATAATTAATAGACTGGAGACTTATGTATGGGATGGGGAAGTCGATGGACCTCATTATTGGTGTGCCACACTGCTGAGGAACTATAACCATCCATAATGGCTGGTCTGGTGGTCAATCAAACCAGGATCTGCCACTCAAGACATGAGGCAATTGATTTAGCTACGTGGTTTGAACGGCACTACATTATAATATGTTTTGCACTGGGTAGGTTTGACTGCTGCTCCCAGAAGGGACTTCAAAGTACCTTCGAAGGTGAGAGTGAGATCCAGTGAGTGGAGCGATTGTGGGAAAAGAGAAGGTGTTCATATCAATATAAAGTAGTTGTGTTGTAATAAATACACGACGTGTATTTGGTTTGTTAATACTTTGAAAATAAAAAATGTGATAATGATTCAAACCATTAGTAATATAATTTGTAAACCTAGGAGCCGATGACTCATTTATATGACATTTAAGCTAGTTAGTCAAACACGCAAACATTGAAACCCAATCAGAGGACCACCACTGAACCCAAAGCCACAAACTGTGCTCAAGCAAATTGCGTGGGACAATTAACAGCAGCAACCCTGGTTCCCCTCAAGAGACGCTCCCATGAAGTTCACTACTTAAAGTGTTTGTGTTGACGAGTTTCATGTACAAAGAGACAATGCCTGGAGAGGTGCTGCAGCACACTTGCAAATGTTCTGTATCATAAATATAGACCACATCCATTATGTCCCTCGCGTCCGGGGGAAGGCTTTTAAATATGAAAAGAAAGTAAGTACACCAATGATATAGGGTACCTAAATCTTCAGCCTCCCACGTCCAGCTTTGCCCAAGGGTAGATCATGTTTGCTGTGCGTGGATTGGGTCCAGTCAAGGTCTGTGCGCATTGATTTGCCGGGGCCGTGAACAGTCAGATCCATTATTATGTGTGGGATCAATGACACGCTGCAGATCTGAAGGTTTTGTTCATGAATTTCGAACTCTGGGGGGGTTGTGTACCTATTGCCACAGCAGCATTCCAAACACCATCCCAGAACCCCATCGACAGTCTCGTTCCTGTTCCGATCCATCACTCCCCAAGCACCCCGCTTGGACGCTTTGATTCACTAGCAAGGCTAATTTCACAAGGAGGAGGACCGGGCTTTCTGTGGGGGGAGACGCTAATGGGCATCCACAGCCCGCTAATTAAACAAGGAATGAGTCTTGTTTCGTTCAACTTGGATCCACCTGGTCTCTTTCCCATTAAAAGTTCAAACTATTGAGTCAGGTTATCTAACAGACAAATGCATGCATAGATGCTATATTAACAGGATGTGTGCCATTGCTGCTTTTTGATTGGATAAAATGTAGTATTAAGACGCATCATTTAACCTTAAAAATTTAATTTGTTTTGTTATTGTCAAGTGACAATACATGACACTAATTGATAGCCAATCAGGGACAGGGATGTAATTGACAGTTAGATCTAATTGGATAGCAGGGGAATTCCACTTAGTGGTGTTCCATGCATAACTGTCTAATAAAATGATTTATTATTGTGCATGGATTTTTTTAACGAGCATAAGTTTCAGCGGCACACACACACAAACACACGCGCTACACACACACATCCACTGACCGCCGGGCCCAATTAAGGCAGGATTCTTCATGGAAGGTTGGCCTGCTCCACTTCTCCTTACACCAGTGTGTGAACGAGGCCGTGGCACCGGCATCACAGAGCATCCTTTAAACTGTCTCAAATCCTGCTGTCAACCGCAAGTTCACTCCTGCTCCTACTCCAAACACATTCTTCTACTATTGATGTGTAACGAGAGAGATACTCGTTGCCGCCCTTTCATTGAGCGAGGTGTTACAGTGGGGCATTGCACACCAATGGAGGTGGAGGCACCCCAAAAGTTAAAGGTCACCCCAGGGGTCAACCGGCAATAAACACTGGTTGGCATCACCACAAGGTGGTGTGACGAAATGAGAGGCACACTGGTAAGCCCCACGCCTGGAGCATTCAAACCACGGGATAGACTTCAGCTACAGCCGGACCCGGAGTTGGCAGCAGAGTCTGAGATGACACTGCCTCCCTCGTACAGCAGAAGAATCGAGGTTCTCTGCATGTGTTGAGTAGGCGAGAGAAAACGTATGTACCGGCGCGTGGCTTTAACCTGGTTCAGCTGTCGAACGAGCCCTGGGAGGGAACACCAGGGTTCAGTTCAGCGAGTAAATCAAAGAGAGAATGATGGTCGGGGCAATTATTTCTTGCATGGCCGGTTTAATTGCTCAAAGCGGTGCTCAGAGTTCACGCCGGAATAGGGGCGGCAGCCCTGTAATCTGAGGGGGCTGCCGATGATGAATGGTGGGCCAAAAACAGGAGATGGAACAGAGGTAGGACGCAGAGATCGATACGAATTCATGAGGCTCACCGCAGAAAAGCAGCGCTTCCTTAAAGAATCACGTCGAATGAATTCAGCCTGAATCATGGCCCGCCTACATTTACAGTGAGGAGTAATGTACATGGCGAGTCGGGAAAATGCTTGTGGATACATTTAGACAAAAACTGATTATTGTGGGTTGCTTTTACTTATGCTATGATTTGACCTCGTTCAAATCTCAATTTAAGATTGTAACAATTTAGGATGAGATGTCAATGGCCTTGTCTACTGTGGTGTGATAGAAAGCATCGATGGATAATTAAGTTGCATAAAGTGTGGAGGAAGAAGGAGGCCAGAAAAAGCATCCTAAGGACGGAGTAGGAGTAGTGTTGCTTCTCCCTTAGATTTGGAATTTCTTGTTTTCCTTGCCGTTGAGATGGTTGGGGGGGGGGTTTAAAACGTTGGCCTGGGAAGCCCTTTTAGACTGTTATTGTGATTAAGGACAGTTCTGATTGGCTCGACGACAAAGCTGACGATATGTAAAGCGAAGGAGTCCCTCCCTCCCTTATTTCCTAGATGCCTAGTGTACGCCAGCCGCTATAACTGTAGAAGAGAAATTATAAATAAGTGAATTGCTTCAGCATAGAAATAAGTGACATCTCTCTAGCATATACAGTGAATGTATTTGCGGTATGTGTTTGTTGAGTTTAGTCCTAAACCCCCAACCTCAATACCACACACAATTTTGCTATACTGGCAGAGTTGCAATACTATACACCCATGTGTAACACACACATACATGCACACACACACACACACACACACACACACACACACACAAACACACACACACACACACACACACACACACACACAAGGGATTGTACTGCGCATAGACCACCGAGGACATAGCATGCACTTATAGTTAAATGACTATTCAGACAGATGTACACCATTTAGTTGTGAGTGCACACACACACACACACACGCACGCTCAGACACAGACACACACACACACACACACACACACACACGGACAAACAAGCACACACGCATACATACATATATGTTAACCGCTGCCAACTTGCCTGGGGTAGAGCAGAGTTTATTGTGGGTGACAGGACCCTAACAATCTCTGAATAATGCACGTTTGTTTGGCTGACTGCTCCATCAGCACTCCTATTGTTAGTCCCAACATTGTTCGAGTCAATCGCTTGAGTTCCTCCAACCCTTTACTGTTGTTGTTGTTGTTGTTGTTGTTGGGCCTTTTTCTTTTTTTTACGTCTATTTGCTTATTCTCACAACAATAATTTGTTTTGTCATGCGCGCACAGAGGCACTATTGTCAAAGTACCCATTAAAAGTTTTCACAATGGATAACTTAACAATCCAATCCACATGAATGACAAGCGATTATCCGTGCCGTTCCCCGCGGCCTCAGCGTCAGTCTTTGGTTTCGCCGAGTGCGTGACTGTGACTTTTCTGGTGACATTGGACACTGCAATAAAAAGAGAGAGCGAATCTAAAAGGAGCAACGGCATGGTAGCTCCTCTAAAGGCCCCCCCTCTCTGCGGGAGACACGGCAGCGGTGTATCGCCAGAGACAGGGGAGCGGGGAAGTAATGTGTCCAGCCATGCGCCATTGTAAAGGCTGATTGACCCTGTCAGGCAATACGTTTGATTACGCTCCCTTCATTTGAAATTCTGAATTCTCCATCTTCTCTTGCCCATTTCGCCCCGCCCTCCCTCCCTCCTCTCCCCTCCTCTCCCTCCCTCTCCCCCTCCTCTTCCACCACGATCCCTCCCTCTGACATCTTGTTTTTGTTGGGTTGTTTTGTCTCTATTCCTGCCCCCGTGTCTCTCCCCAGTGCTATCTTTACCTCACCTCACCCACCAACAACAACAACAACAGCAAGAGCAACGACCACGTCAAGGGCTGGTCACCATCACTCCAGATGCCTGCTGGTGAAGACCAAACACCTCCCTGCTTACCCGCCTATGCATTCTATGAGTGGTGGCAGAGAGGGACACGCACGCGGTTGACAGTGGTTGTTCCTGTATGGTATATTTGCAGAGTGCCATGCTAGGCATGACCTCATGCAGGCGTCACGCAGTCCATGATGATGGCTCGTGTGAATTGTACGCTATAATTACCACCCCCATCTAATTAACCCCTCGTGACTCGTGAATCAATATGTTTCCCCCACATTCAGTATCTATAATTGTTGCTGATATATAATTATATTACATTCAAATGAATGTGCTCTGGATCCTCGAGTGTTGTTTTAATCATTCGAGCTGATTGGCCACCCAGACTTTATGATATAGTCAGACGTTAAAGGTGTGTTATGAAATACAGATATGTTTTTGCTTGTCCTGTCACATCCCTTTAGATGGAGCAGGGGGGTCTGCACGTCCCAGTAAGTTTGCAGAGCGAGTGTGAAGAGTGAGGACAAGTAGAATACACAAATACAGACAGAGACAGGAGAGAGAAACAGCGAGAGACACACAAACGGAGAGAGAAATATATATATGTATATAGAGAGAGAGACACAGAGAGAGAGAGAGAGAGAGAGAGAGAGAGAGAGAGAGAGAGGGTGACATATAGGTGATGAAAGGATTAAAGGTTGTGTTTATTATTTGAGTAAACCTCTCTCCATGTTTTGCCATACACACACACACACAAACACACACACTCACACACACATACAAACATTGACTGCAGTGTGTGCCACTTCAGATTAGTCACTGGTGGAGGAGATCAGCCCCTATCTTTTCTGAAATGCATTAGTAGTCCACTCAGAGACTATACAGCCCAGGGTTAAACGCAAATTATATCATTTCTGTCATCTAATCAAATCACACTGACCCCCACGACCCGGGAGATGAGTCAAATGCATAATGAAATATGACATGGCACAAAAGCTGTGATTCTAATACGCTCTGACATGCGATCAGATGTGGATGACCCCTGACCCATGGGCTGGTGAGCGTGCGGTACACAAGGAAAAGGACACACAAGCCGAGGTATATGCGGAAAGAGACACACACACACAGGGAATAAGAAAGTACAACCAATTAGAGTGGCGACCACTGATCCACTGTGAGTGGATGGACGGGTGTGTTGGTACTGATGTACAAAGTGAATCTGGCCATCTGTGGCTGTTTGATAGTTTGAGCTTCTGTGTGATTTGCCGTCGTTAGCGTTGTGAATCTTGGCTTTTTTCCTGCTTTCATTTGACATGACGGTCACATGAAGCATACATTGCAGTTTCTTCTCAGATCATCTGCGACTTCTTCGTTTATATATTTCCTGGTCGAAGCCAAGTCGTTCGATGTCGCAGATTGGGGGCTCAGGCACTGGGAAAAGCGCTTTAACCTTGCCGACCCTGAAACCCGTTCACCAACAGCGACAAACACACAAACACACAAACATGCAAATAAATAATAGATTGACTCGAGTTAAATTCCGTGGCTGGATAGGAGGCAAGCCTGGATCAGCAGAAACTGCTGAGATCAGTGAGGGGCCCTGGGGCTCCAGACCTGTTAGGCCCCTGGCAGAGGGCATCAGGGTTTGGGGTCACCACCTCTGATGGTGACCAATGTGTCCATTGGTAGGAGGATGTACTCTAGGTTTAGCCAAAATACTGTTATGAAGCTCATCATGGTGGAATATGGGTGATACTAGCCTTGTCTTACACAGTGCCCAGTGCCCTTGTGGCCTTCACCCCGTTTCATGCACATTCTGATATGCATTTGTATTCAAGTCGTATAACAATCTGATACAGATTGCTTTCTTGACAAATTGCACTAGACTTTATTTTACACTTGACCACAGTACAGTGCATTTCTCTTGACATACTGTGTGACAAGCTCTTAAAATAGATTATTTCTTTTCCACACCATAATCTTAAGCAAAACCCCAATGGTTTGCAACAGTCAACAGCAACCTATACCAAGAGAAGAAACAGACCTCTGAGTTGAACTGCATGAATATATAAGTACATTAGGAGCTTTATTTGGGGAAGGGTTGTTCAGCCTGGACAAAATGGATGACACCCTCTAAAATAAACTCCCGACCACGTGAAAAAGAGAGATAACCGGGCCTGTCACGGGCAAGGGGGAGGGGTTACTGCGGCCGACGCGAAGCAGGAGGAGGAGGAGGTGGAGGAGGAGGAGGAGGGGGAGAGGGTGTCGAAGGTGATGGAAGCGGTAGTATGTGGGGGAGTTTCAAGCATAAATCACATTGTGACAAAGCTCTCCAATAGGCAGATAAGTGCACATTAGTGGTACGGCAGATCTGTCATCGTCTCTGGCCGAGCTGTCTTTCCCCGCCCTCCCCGCCAAACAAACGCTGACTTTGGACTCCAAACTGTGTTCCGCGCCATGCCTGATTCCAGCATCTGCCTTTACATATTCCCACTATCATAGATCATGCTATCGGTGCCTCATCCAATGTTGCTTTCTATATATTCCATATATTTGATTCTTTCCACATATACTGTACATGGATTGTCTATTCAATCTGCATTCTAGTTGCATACATGGAAGTACAATTGCAACAGGAATCCCAATAATGAATAAATACTAGTTTTCCGACGATACAGACTTGTTCTTGTCTAGTGCTATTGTGTAATTCCATTTATTGACTTACCTTTTAGCAAGGTATCTGCATGTGGACCAGTAATGCATGACCCCGCCAGCATCAATACAAGCTTTAGTATGTAAATCAGCCCATACACAAACCAAACACAAACACATGCTAGCCTACTACTACTACTACTCCAAAAAACCGAAGCAGTAAAAAAAGAATCCAGTATAAATATTATGTTTTGAATACGACAGTCTTAACTGCTAATGCGATAAATGTGTTCGCCCGGCAACCATATCCTTAGTTAATTCTTCTCACTTTCAAGAGAGACAGCGTAACTAATTCCCAGCAAAATATGCAGATAATGAGCCATTTGCTACAGTCGATGTAATCCACAGAGGGCCCTGACTACTCAGGCGTCGCCGGAGACCCAGATCTGTGCCAAGCCAAGACGGGCTGGAGCGCTTCCCATTCAGCGCTATTTATTTTCCATCTCCGTCCCAGACCAACTGTGTGTTCATCTGTTTCTCTTAAATGCAAGGTGTGTGTGTCGGACATGTAGCAGTTTCGGTCTGAGGATGCGCTGCTTAATTAAAACACCACAGATTGTGCTGGAGTCTGTAAAAAAAAAAAAAAAAAAAAGAGGAAGAAATATTTAGTGAAATGGGGGAGGCTATATATAGGCAGTGATAGTCTCTGTAGTGTGGTGTGTCGCCGGTGATGTTGATCAAGGAAAGACATGGTTGTCTTCTGTGATGGGCTGGAAACAAAGCAATCTATGTGTGTGGTTGTATAGCAGAGGTCTGCTACAGCCACACATGGGATGGTGGGTTATTGTTTAATAATGCAATGTGCTACCAGGACATGTGTTGGGCTGGGGGACTCATCCCATGCATGTCCTTTGTTCTGATTTTACATTTCAAAGAGAAAAGGCGAATCGTTAGTCAGTATGTTGTTGTGGTTGTTGTTGTTGGCTCTGTGCATGCAATCTCATTAGGAATAGAACTCCCCATGAAATAGTCTTTGGACCCCAATCTGTTGGATTCATGCCTTTAGAATGTTCCACAGATCACACTCTCTGTGCCTCATCTAACCTCTCCATTGTGTACATATTTTAGGTTGACTGTAGCAGTACTCCATAAGAGTCAAAATAACAAGATATAACTCTATATACCTATATATAATATAGTTATTATCTTCCCTCAAAATCGTTGAATAGTATGTCATTAGATCATAAACATGTGTCTCAACATGCAGGGTATTTATAGGAAAAAATGAAAGATTAACAACGCAATACAAGAAAATATGTTGGTCTCTGTCACATTCTTCAAATTCACTTCCTTTGTTTGGATTTTATATTGTGAAGACGTATAGCGAAAACTATTAGTTTACATTAGTCCCTATGTTCTTCCTCTGCACAAGCATTACTATTGTGAAATATGGCATCTAAGTCCTTTTTGCCTTCATCCTTCATACGCTCTTGGTATTTACATTTTATCATCAAGTGCAGCACTGCAGTTTTTTTTCAAAGCAATCCGAACACATGACGCACACCCTCAGTTCCTATCTCCCTCAAACACAAGCAAAGATATTCAATGGGTCACGGACAACGTTGGCAAAGCACATACTCTAAGAATAACAAAAAACTAAGTAGGAAAATAAAATCTAAAAGCTGATAAAACAGGCCCAGAGAGGGGACCACTAAGCATGATGGATCTTTCGTTGTAGGTTCCCTTCCCCAATAGGGGAATGGATCAAGACCCAACAATATGAGTGGACGGTAAAAACGATGACAGCCACGCGAGGCTGCCAAGAGGACGTGTACAGGAGGGCTCGCTTTACACAATGCCCCCAATGTTTACATCAGACAGTTGAGTTTCCTTCCAACAATTATGAGGGGAATTGAATCTCAGGAAATGTTTGTTTTCGTGTCCATTAGACCAAACAATAACTCTTCCCCAGAAGGTTTACAAAAGCAGCTGTCTTCAAAGGACAGCTCGGAAAATGAATATCCACCAGTTTTGCACACAATGTCAACGCAAAGTAAACCAATTTGAAGCTTTTACGCATTTTTCTTTTTTAATTTGTCCCAACCTGCAAGCGGATTAAAGCACATTTTAAATGTTTACCTCTCTGTCTGCAATCTCTGTGTCTAATGATTTTCCTTTTAACTTGTTGTACATGTTGTCTTTGATAATCAATTTGAATACATCTAATTTAATCAAATCTAAAAGCTGTAGATTTCCCGCAAAAGCAATACAATTGCTCTTGTCCCTCTACCACCTACCCGGTATTTACCCATCTGTAAATGTGGTCGAGACAGTCCGTGGCGCCGGTGGACAGAATAGCAGTCACTATCCTTTCTCCTCTCTCCCCCCCAACCCACCCCCCCATCTCTTTCTTTTTGCCCTTTATTTTCTAAAAGTATCTGTTTGAGAGATAAATGACCGCTCTGCCAGCCAGGATGACAGCCTACACAAAGATGATATTGAATTGATTTCTGAAATGTTGCAGAACTGACTGTTTGATGTATACGGCGAGACATGAATCATAAAAATTCTATTAAAAACCCCTTGAATGGCTGACACCAGAATATTATTTGTGATGATTAATTTGACTTGGCCGTTACAATGGGAGTCGACTTGGATCGTATTAGACAAAATGGCTTTTCATTCCCTGTTAAGATCCCCCCGCTATTTTTCTTTGGACAACTCCGTGAAACAGAGGTTTTTCTCTTTTCTCCAGTAATAGTGGTTTGAGCGGAGCTCTCTTTGTGCAGAATCTCACAGCCATGATGCTTTACTACTTACTTTGATTCCGTGGCTGGTGCTGTTATTTAATAGGGATAGGATGTTCTGATATTCTGCTGGTGTAACACATAAACATTGCACTTAATACTTTTTACAGTGTGTCGGTTTTCACTGTGGTCCTGTTAGTGTTTTTCCCGTTATAGTGTAGACAAAGATGTGGCTTTTGGAAGGCGCTTTTATTAGCCCACTGACATAATGCTACTTTACAAGGTAAAGTAATGTATCTTGTAACTGTGTATCGTACGACAACTGAGGGGCCAGAGAGTCACGAGGGTCCTCATCACACCCTTGAGGTGATCTACACAAGGCTTCTGCAATGCATTCTGGGATTTGGGAGCACTTTATCTCACTTTCAAACTAATTCTGCCTCATTAAAGCTAGGGTTAGCAACGTGGAGAAACGAGTATGCTTGATATTGAAAGGATCCAACCAAAAAATTCATTCAGGCCTCCCTCCAAACAAAGCCGCTCCCCCAAAACACATGACTAGCTTGCTAGCCTTAGCAAAATAACTACCTAGCCTTGGGGAAGAATCCAGTCATGTGTAATGAGTGCAGGGGAAGAGTAAGAGGTAGGCGAGTAGCTAGGTAGACAGGGAGGTAGGCCATCCAATCATTTCATTCGGGCCGAATGAAACAATTGGATTGGTTTATAATATGACTGCAAAAGCCAAAGATACTGGAGTTTATTTTTGTGAAAACATTTGAATTATTGATGAACAATTAAGACAAAAAATGCATCTAAAATAAATAGCTTACCCCAGCTTTAAAACTGCTACTATTACTTCACCAGGACACTGTATGTATAATTCACATTCAGTGCTGTTCATACATAGCAACTCATTAACTCCCTTCCTTGTCCCTGCCTTTCTCCCAGAGCTACACGGGTCAGAGCGGCGGCGGTGGCGGCGGCGGTCCCGGGAACGCCAGCGGGAACGCCGCGGGCGACGAGGACTACGAGATCCCGCCGATCACTCCACCCAACCACCCGGAGCCCTCCCTCCTCCACCTGATGGAGCACGACTCCACCGGGTACCTCTGCCACTCGTTGCCCCACAACGGGCTCATCAACCCTTACTCCTACCCGGAGCTGCCCGCCCTCATGATGTCCAACATGCTGGCCCAGGACGGACACCTGCTCTCCAGCCAGATGCCCTCGGTGAGTGGCTGTCAAAAGGGAACACAGTCTATACCCAGCATTGTATTTGAGCCACAGACAGATTGATGGCCATATAGATAGATAGATACAAAGAGAGAGTTATATATATATAGAAAGATAGATTGATAGCTATACGGATGGAGATCCCGCCATAGAGAGATACAGTATATAGACAGATAGAGAGAGAGACATATAGGTAGAAAGATAAGAGAGAGATAGAGATTGAGACATAGGTAGATAGATAAAGAGAGAGATAGAGACAGAGAGCGAGATCGACATCTAGGTAGATAGATGGAGAGAGAGATAGAGAGGATATAGAGAAAGAGATGGATAGACTGAAAGACAGACAAAGTGTCGGACAAACAGACAAAATGCAATATCACTCGTGCAGCAAATGTTTCATATCCCTAATATAAAACATGAGTTATATCTTTATATCGTTATATCTATCAAACACTTTTTTGGATGTACAAAAATATCAACCTCATTAAACGAAACAGCACTGCAAGCACTCATTTCATGATACAGTGTGTGCAACCACACACAAAAAGGAAATTTAACATAAAGAATATATTACAACATGAAGGAGGAAAGAAATGGGGGATGGGGGACTTTAATGGAGCTCATTGGCTGCTAAGTCAGCTCTTATGCACGGAGAAAAGGATTGTGGGTAAATTCTATAGTATCATTTGGAGACAGCTTGCATCGGTCAATCTGTCAGGCATATCACGATGAATACCCACTGATTACTCTCTCAGCACTATACAAAACCCTTCCCTAATTACAACCCGTAATTGCATTCACATGTGATGCAGTAAAAAATAGAACCCTTCCCCACATTTTGGCAGTTACAATTTTTTTAGGTAGCGTTGTAGTAATGTTGTACAGTTTTACTTAAATAAATGTACAAAACCAAAGCTTTCTGTATTTTAACTGATGTAAACAACCAGAGTAGCTACATTTGTGTATTGAAGATGAAGCCAGTTTCACTATTGATTCATGCATATTTAAGTACAGGGCGTTCTCAGATGCCTTCAGCCAGACATCAAATGAAACACAACATTCTTTTTAGATTTGATTTTTATATTGATGACATCGCCTTTTGGTGTATCCAAAATCCTATCTGAACTTTGAAGGTCAGAAGATCACAATGTTCTATGGTCTCATTGCAGCATTTTTATTTATTTATTACAGTTGCAGTATTGTGTAAACAACCAATCCTGTTGAATACAAAAAAAAAAGTGTTATTTTTTAAGATACAGGATTCATCATCCCTTTGACAAAAACTAAGAGGCCGCCATGCGTATTAAATTTCACGCAGCATATTTGAATGTTTCTCATAAACAATGACAGATGAGGGGTAAACAGCAGCCACTGGTCCCAGGCAACGCCGCGGCTTGATACAAATCTTGAAATATACGACGCTGCTCCCTGTAATGCTCCCATAGGTATTGGACTCGTATATCATTTATCTTCATCGTCATTTCACATTTTGATCATGACCTTTACAGGGGAGACAGTGGTTGATTGGCCATTTGTTCTCTTGGTGGACAGGTAATTCATTACGGCTTCACAGCACACACAGACACACACACACACACACACACACACACACACACACACACACACACACACACACACACACACACACAC
>JAOPJL010000026.1:12244015-12254566 GCA_027123545.1 Trisopterus esmarkii | reverse complement strand
CTCTCTCTCTCTCTCTCTCTCTCTCTCTCTCTCTCTCTCTCTCTCAGTCATATACACACACACACACACACACACACACACACACACCCAGTAATATAGACAAGATAGTCAATAAAGGGAATCTATGCGTGGCACGACAGTCAATAAACCCTGAAGACCGGAAGCCAGCTGCCCTCGTCTAACTTCAGCCTGGATCACCTATAGGGTGACCCTGCATACTAATGTTGCCCCACTGCTCCGATCCCCAACCTACCATCCTCTCATCGGTTGCTTTCAAAATCATGAAAGCAACACTAGATACAGGAACAGCATACAGGACATAAATGTGTTCTTGTGCACAGGCTATACAGCCACTGATTACCGGTACATTTGTATGCCATAGAGAAATATGCAGGGTCAGACCTGGGTGATTGAGGGGTCTTGGATATTGGCACCTAACCACAGGGTTTGATAGATACAGGATGCTGCTTTATCATTGATAAGGCAAGACCTGTATTCATACACATTGGTTTTCTGCCGAGAACACGGTAGCAGTTTAGTCCTTGAAATTATGAATCCAGGTTGGTGTCTTTGTAAAGGCAAGGCTTTAAATAAGGCACAGTGTTTGAAACACCTTAACGGAATTTTCGTTTAGGAGTTTGAATCCTCACATTTAATTGAATTTTTTTTTTTTTGTTCTCATCACGTTTTGACTATAATTTGCAGCTGTATTTATTATGTGCAAAGCCCTTTGAGACTGTTACTGTGAACCAGCACTGTAGGGGGTCTGAAGACTAAAGCGGGCAGCATACTTCTTGTCGAAAATACATTTGGAGAGGTCGTTAGGACAAATTTACTTGATCTCTCAGAAAATGTACACATGATTACTGGCTTATCTTCTTTTTCCACACTTTTGCGCAGATGACAATTTTTTTATGGGATTCGTAGGGATATCACAGTGGCAGATTTCCATAGATATCCCACTGGTTTAAATTGATGGAGTGTTCACTGACCAAACCAAACTGATTATCTAACAGGTTAGTCCGCAAAGAACTTCTTTGGTCTCGGCCAGCTGAGAAATATCTACTTATTCTGAATTATGCTGCCAACTTTAGCTATTTATGCATTGTATGCACAATCTTTTCATTTGGAATTACTCTTTGTATCAGCCTTTGTTCCATTTTTGGCTGAATTCAAACCACTTTCATATTAATATGCTCAAAACACATTGTGGGGGAAACATATCAGTCTGACAGGAATTCCATGCAGAAGTCTTGGCCTTGTGTATGGCTCTCCTCTAGTATACATTGTGAGTCATACGTCTATGTCCATCATGTTTTGACTATAATTTGCAGCTGTGATTATTTACTCTGTGCCCTTTATTTATAACTGCATGCATATAACCATTCACCAAGATTACTTTATTTTTCTTGTTTTTTTTGTTGCAACATCCTGAAGGGAAAGTTCAACAAAAATCTTTCACTTCTCAAAAAAAGTATATTGAATATCATTCCATGACCTTTCGAAATCCATTGTCTCAAAATATCTAAGCTATTTAATTAGCAAGTGATACAATACAATATTAAAATATATTGTTTTCCCTTTTGTATCCATTGCTGTGGCAAAACAAAAATAGTTTTGCTGTTTTAGCATATTCGATTTGCTTTTAAATAAATAAATCTGAAAAGGAACATGCTAGCGCCTGCACTTTCCGTCCTCACTGGAGTTAATTTTCAAGCAAGCCATCTTCCCAGCAACTTTACCAGAGTCCCATTGGGGCCAGTGTACAGTTATGTACTGCATGTGTGTTCTTACTTTATATGCATGCGTCATTGCCAGTTTCACAAACACACATGTTGTTTATGTTAATGTGAACTCCAGTGGAGATGCAGAATCTGGCAGATGTATCTTATTGATATATTTGTAATGATATGATGCTCAAACCACCTCAAGTGTACAATACAGTAAGTTGACCTTGTGTCTTACTTCATCTCGTAAATATACAATACATTTTTGCTATTGTGTTATGTGTCGCATATTTTGTTCATGTCACGTATTGCCTATTTTCCTTTCATTCTCTTATTATGTCAGTAATAAGTAAATAATTTGTGTTGGCCCAACCAAAGCATAAACGCATTTAGATTAAATGTAATTGAAGGGAGATGAAGACTGATATGCTCAGGGTTTTAAAGCACCCGAGGAGACACTATAAAGATTATCCTAGTATTTTGTGTTTTGTCGATCACCTTATCTAAACCCGGGCATTTCCCAAACTCTTTATCTCTCTAAATGACCTCCTCGCCAGGCGGTGGTTGTGCAGTGGCATTTAAACAACGATGCACAGGGACAACAAGTGTGTTGTGTTGTATACTATTCCGTGTTTAGCAGGGTGCTTAATTTGCCCTGCTTATGCTTTGTTTAGTAATACAGTAGGTTTTGCCCCCCGAAATGACTTAAAGGTTTTACACACATTGGGTTCCACAGGAGCAGGTGTGTGGAGGGTTGTAAAAACTCACATCACACTTGTGCGAGCGACGTGTGCGCCGCCAAAATGAAACTATCACTTTGGAAAAAGTCTTCCGTTGACGTCTGAATAATTCCGGGTTTCGCAACTTTAGAATTATTTTCTCCAAAATAATACAGAAATAGTCACCAATTCTTTGGGAGTCCTTTCAACAGTGAAATGTGTTTTTGGGGTTAACTCTCGTGACCCTATAATGACTCTCTGCTTCAACCTTTTCCATCCAACTTCCACTTGGTAATGCGTCCATGGAACCGCCAGAGATGTACCAGTTCACGGTGTCCGAGGGGGCCACGGTGGGCACCTCGGTAGGGCGTGTCATCGCGACGGACGATGATATGGGGGAGAACACGGACATGGGCTATCTGATCAGTGACCAGGAGGGAGGAGAGCTCTTCAAGGTCACTACCGACATGGACACCCAAGAAGCTGTCATCTGCATCAAGAAGGTACAGCACCGTCTCGCTCCAGGGTGGACGAAAAGTACAATTATATCCATCGGCAAATCACTGCCACCTTTTCCCCAACTTGACAATAACAAAGGTTTTAGAACTCCAAAACCGTTGGATGTCTTCCCCCCCCTTAGTGATCGAAAACCTGAAATAGCCGAAACTCATGTTTGTTTAGGTATCAAAGCACTGAAAACCTTTGGCGGCGAGATTCTTGTCAAAAGCTGACATCAAATGCATCTGTTAACCGTATGAATGAAACATCCAACAGCCACTGGACTTTGAGAGCAAGAGGAGCCACAACGTGGTGGTGGAGGCGGTGAACAAGCACGTGGACCCGCGCTTCGCCGACCTGGGCTCCTTCCGCGACCAGACCATCGTGCGCGTCACCGTGTCCGACGTGGACGAGCCGCCCATCTTCCTGCCGGCCGAAGGGGCCCTGCTGGAGGTGCAGGAGGACGCCGCGCTGGGAGCGCTGGTCGGCGTGGTGACGGCGAGGGACCCAGATGTGGAAAATGCACCCGTAAGGTAAAGAGAATGACATAACTAAGAATCTGAGGCGGGTAAGAGAAGCAGCAGCAGCAGTGAAGAGGAGTCGTTAGAAAGGTTTGTGCTGGTGGTGATGGTATTTGTGGTGGTGGTGTGTGGAGATGCCCCCCCCCCCTCCCCCCTCCTGCTCCCGTCCTCTGCTGATCCTAGTTAGAACCAGAGAGAAAAATCAACCCTCTTTTGTGGACCGTCTCCAGGCTTCTTCACCTCATAGGCCCCGGGTTTTGGGGAGCTCAGCGTTGGATGTTGTTGTGTACTGTGGGGGTGCGAAGCCCTTTGAGACTGTTACTGTGAACCAGCACTGTAGGGGTCTGAAGACTAAAGCGGGCTGCAAACTTCTTGCCGAAAATACGTTTGGAGAGGCCGTTAGAACAAATTGCCTTGATCTCGCAGAAAATGTATACATGATTACTGGCCAATCTTCTTTTTCCACACTTTATTGCAGATGACAAATTTTTTAACGGGATTCGTAGGGATATCAGGGTGGCCGATTTCCACTGGTTTAAAATGATGGTGTTCACTGACCAAACCAAACTGATTATGTAACAGATTAGTCCGCAAAGAACTTTGCTGAGAAAATATCTACTTATTATTCTGCCTAATGCTGCCAACTTTAGCCATTTATACATTGTAACCAACCGTCTACATTGTAACCAACCGTCTGACAGGAATTCCATGCAGGAGTCTTGGCCTTGTATGGCTCTCCTCTAGTATGCATGGTGATCCATATGCTCTAGCTATGTCTGTTTGAAAAGGTATAGCTGCATATTTTTTCTTCCTCTATTATCCTTCGGACAATCAGGTCTTCTGTGGTTTTGCACTTATGTGTGTGTCATAAATCATAACCTCAAACTAGGTTAAGTGGTTGGGTCACCCTATGACACACAGATACAAAAGTCCACTCAGCAAAAGAGAGATATAAAGTACAAACATCCGCATTTCAAAATGATCAAAATCCTTATACCTATTACTTATCTGCCCGGTAAAAAGGTGGGCTGAGGTTTAGTTGAAGATATGTCTTCCATAAAATCGTATGCATATGCATGAATAACAATGGCACTTATTGTGTTCATTTATATTCCATTTTCAACGGTACTAATGTCAATGCAGGGCTAAAATGCTGCTGAGGTAGCTCTTGTACATTTGCTCTCCGTTACGTACTATTCAACATATATTTGTATTAAAATACTGCATCGACATAAATGCAAAAAGCTTGTAATGTGCATAAACTGTATGAAAACTATACGCCGCTCGCTCAATGCAACCTTTTTCTTAACTCAGTGCTGCATAGGTGCACCAAAAGGGTAGCAGAAACACAGGCAGGAAGTTTCCTGCTTGCGTCTCCCCCAGAGACCATTGTTTGAAACATAAAATGTCTAATCGTTTTGAGCAAGGTTTCCATCAAAAGACCACCAGCGTCTCCTTCTCCACATGACCGGCCCTAATGTGAGGGAAGAATGCACGCGGAGGCACTGAACGCACAATGGGCTTTGTGAAAATATCACCTCTATTCAAAACGCAGGTGATGCTGAGCGGTTCAAGGTATAATACAGCGCAGCTTTGTAGCTGCACCGTCGTCACACAGAGACTGACTGTGTAAGAGCAGCCATAGGCATTGTCTGGGTGCGTGTGTCCGTCGGCGTGCATGTGGGTGTGCATGCGTGCAAATGTGTGTGTGCGAGTCTGTCTGTCGGTCTGTCTGTGTGCCTGTGTGTGTGCGCGTACTTATATGTGTGTACATATATCCAATCATTAATTGATGTGTCACAGGTATGCATATGTTTATTGGGAGAAGAGAGGAAAAGAGCTGGTGTGGAGCGACCTGTTTGGTTGAGATGGCCCACAACCACACACACAAATATAAGGAGGAAAACAGAGGATTGAGGGTGCTCACAGATATTGGGAAAATAGTACAGCAATGTATGGATGACATTTTTCTGCAATTGAATTAAAGTGAATAATGAGCAAAACAACATTGTTTTGCATATAGAAAGTGAAGCTATGCTTTCTTTTGCACAATTGTAAAAATAAGTTATGATACAGTTTTAATATAAAACCAAATTCATCAAACAAATGATACAGTACTAATTCTAGCGTGGAAGCCATTTTACAGCACATTGCGAAAAAAGGGCTGTCTTCACAATATTAACTCTCTAATCGACTCTTACGCTACAGTTATTTTCAGTACACAATAAGTACACTTTTTAAATAATCTGTTACTGTTCCTTCGGCTTTGCGGCCGTATGGTTATAAGGGTGACTGGTCTGGGGACACATTGCCAATAAATGCCGTTAATGGGATACTTTACCTGTTGTTAATTGTGTGCAGAAGGTATTTTAATTTTTTTGGTTTCATCTCATCCCACGTTTGACCCATATGGTTTGCCACAATGTAGTAGTAAACAAATCCACCTCACCCTGCCATCTCTCGTTCTCTCTGATTTCATAGGGGTTTACTAAAACAACAGTGAACATTTGAATGAAAGAATGTATTTGTTCATTTTAATTCACAGGTTTTCCATTGATCGGAGCACGGATCAGGATTCCATCTTCCATATTGATCAAGTGTCTGGGGCTATCACGCTGGGCCGGGTTCTGGACAGAGAGACCGCAGGCTGGCATAACATCACAGTGGCTGCAGTGGAAGCAGGTAGGCTGGTCTGCTCTGTTATTGTGGTTGTTGATGTCTGGTCACATCACGTGACTATGACTGCATCCTGTCACAGCCGAAGTGTTGTGACCTTCCCATTAGGACCTGTTTATTAACGCCTGCCACATGGAACAATTTCAGTGTAGCAAGCACTTCTGTTCAGACTTGCATTCAAATTACGAGTCAAAATAATTGAACCCATCCACCCACGGCTCAATTAAATTTGTATTTTCTTGCTCTCGCTGAATAAATTAGGGTCCTTGGAGAAAATGGTGTGAAAAACACTTTTTGAACAACAGTTGCAACGAGCAGGTTTAAATAAGAACATGCTTCATGTCATTTCAAATGAGACACTTATGCATCCAAAATTCGGCAAGCAAAAAAAGCAAACTAAAACGTTCTATATTCTCATTTATACTAAGTTTATTAAGTTTACTAAGTTTAACTTTTTATGTATACATAGAGTATGTCTAGATGTTTGCAGCTGAACATATTATGCCCAATAATGTCCTACAGCATGTGAAAATGTTATGTAGTTTTTAAATAAACTGAAGGATGTAATTCATAGCTTACATAAGTTAGACGTGTTCCTTATTGTTTTTCAAAGAGAATATTCAAGACATGGGGAAAAAGTAGCAGACATGTCAGAAAAGATTGGCAGGCTCAGTTCAGAGCCCAAGTCACTAGTGACGAGGAGCTAGTCTCCCCATGAGCTACAACCCCCCTCCTCGTCCCACAACTATCTCTTTCACTCACCCGGGGAGAAGAGAGAGGGGGGACAGACAGATGCACACTGCTTTTCCCACTCCAGATCAATGTCCCCTTTTTTTTTTCATTCCATGACTTAGTCATCCCCTTCCTCGTTACGCCCCGTCTCGAGGAGGAACCACCGCGGGTGGGCGGGGTGGGTGGAGCGCGACTGTGGCGCGTCTGTGGCTCCTGCGTGGAGCAGGTCATCACATGGATGGAGAGCTCAGTCTTCGGCGTGGGTTCATAATTGAATCAGCGCTCGGCAGATAATTGTGACTTGTATGTGTGTGTAGCCTACGTTCAACTCTGATGCCTCATCGGCTCATTATGAGGCTGCAAAACATCCCATTAACGATACATGGCGTCTGAGACGAGATCCGGTGTGGGTGGCAGATGTGTGCACCGTGTGCACGTCTGTGCATTAGTGTTAATCCTTTTATTTATTTTTTATGACACTTTGGCTGATGAATGTTATGTTAGCTTGCGGTGGGTTAGCAAAAGCTGCCCTGTCTTTAGCAGAAACCCCATCCCTGTGCTCTTATCTCAAAGCTGACACACACACAAATACACACAAACACACACACACGTTGAAAATAAAGCTGGAGTAATAAGGTACCTTCTTTCATCTCACGGAGAAGACAGTGAAAAATGTAATAACTTGGAGGAGCTCGGAAGTTATAACTTTACTAATGGAAGTACACTTGAAAAGATAGAAGAGCTGGTATTTCGAAAGGTCTTTTTAAGATGAAGTCTGTTCTGCATTGAAAAATGGAGGGAGATTGTGGTATTATTTCTTTGCATCTGGCTGGTGATAAGCAGCTGCCCACACAAAACGGAAAATAAGCAGAGAAGCAAGAGATGGTTTTCTTTTTCATCAGCATCTCTGAATTCCTTACTTTGTTTTTCTTCTTTGTACTCTAATGTCACATTGAGTCCAATAATCACAACAACATTATTCACTGGAAAACTATATTCATATACATACAGCTTGGATGATTATAGTTTGGGGGTTACTACGCACACTTTTGCGACTACAGTTCTCAAGACAAATTGCATGCCTTTGTACACTGTCTCTCTGAGCTTGGCATTATGTCCTGGGTGCATTTCAATGTTAATTGCCCGTTTTAAAAGCAGACGCCTAGCCTTTCCAACAGCAAATGTAAACACGTTGGGGCTGTACTTGACAGATAAAGTTCCTAGTGATGGCTCAGAAGAAAACGCCAAAAGAGATGAAGTCAACGGTCAACTCCATCAAAATTGCCATCTATTTATGTTCATCGTCTCTTTGTGGATTGGCTTCTACACAAGGTTGTCATACGCAGAGAGTGGCAGAGCGCATTAAGAGGGATGTGGAAAGAGAATATAAAAATAATGAGTGTCACATTATGTCAGGCTAATATATTTAGCATCATCATTGGGGCTGGCGTTTCAACAAATCCTAGATGAAATGGGTGACATCGTTGAAAGGCACAGAAACGTTGGAACGGAACCCTTATTCCAGCAATGCATTACTGACACTTGGCTAGCACATTGCTCGGTGTGATAATTTTGCGGTGGTGTTGGGTGGTTTTGTTGCTGGTGGGGGGGCATGTTGTAAACAAGCCAAATGCTGATTTGCACATTTTACATTTTCTGCATGGGGTCTTGGTCCAGTGTGGGCAATTGCGCAGTAGTACGGGCAAACAAGATCCATCGGCAGGCTGTTAACACTTGGCTGGCGTGCATGCCCAGATGTGAGATGACCCCGTCATGCTTCCGTTAAAGGAAAGCTTTGTGGGTTTTCGACCTGGACCCTACTTCCCCATCATGTTGTGTCTAATGCCGAACCATTAATTTTTTTGGTTCGGTCCAGTATTGAGCGAGCAGCTGCAATCCACAAAACAGGCTGCAATCAAATCCTCTGAGGCACCAGCGCCTCATCGATGTACACACTCTAAAATACCTTGTTTTTGCCCCTGACAGGCCCAAGTTATTTGAAGTACAACGTTATTCTTTACCATTCGTCTGTTTGTTACGGCGTTATAACAATGTCTCCCAAAGGGAGTAGCTCTGAAATCTCGCGACAAGAAGATAACGGTGGATGCGTGAGTAGAGTCTGAGCCGGCAAAAGATTTGATCTTAGACTACAGAAAGCATCGCTTACTGTCACCTAAAATATTTGGACGCAGGAGGGTGGAGATTGAAATGACGACAGGGATATTTCCTGCAACAATGACACTTCAGGGGACTCCTTGAGGTTCACCTTGAGTGAGACTTGGTAAGACACAATAATAAACAGACCAGGATCAAGACAAAAGTTGTATGTCTCGGCAGGGATCCTTTCCATAATGTTGTCAGACACGATAACAATCTGGGCTTGTCAGTGGCAAAACCAAGAACTTTTAGAGAACGTACATTGACAGGGCGCTATTGGCTCAAACGATAACACTGCATGCAGCCCGTTTCCCGTATTACGGCTGCAGCATTCTTGCTCAATGCTGGACCAATTCCAAAAATGGTTTTCCGCCTTACTCCCATTGACCCAAAATGATGGGAAAATAAGGACCAGGTTAAAATCCCGTAGATATCCTTTAAGGTAATACTCTGAATCTATAAAACAGCCATGTGGCAAACACCCAAAAACTGTTGATTAAAGTGAACATATCCAGATTTATTTTATGCCTAGCCAGAATTCTGATTGCATCTTGTTCTCGAGGTATTGGGTATGTCATAATTCATTTGATGTGACTCCCCTGAAAAGGAAATAACCTCCACCTCGGAAATCAAATAAAACCATTCAAACTTATTTTAGATTTTGAGATGTTATGCGACCAATTTCTGTGTTTTTGTGTGTGTGTGTGTGTGTGTGTGTGTGTGTGTGTGTGTGTGTGTGAGAGGGCATGCACACACATTACTGTATTTCTCCACTGTGTGTCACAACAAACACAGTATCTTAACGCTGTGTTGTCACTAACTATCACAAAAAGCAAATGTAAATTTGCTAATTTCTTTCGCTATTAATATTCAGAGCAGAGAGCCACAGTGCGATGCTTTAGTGGAGTAGCATTTAACCGCTCCTTCACTTCCTAGGGTGATTCTGCTACCTGACAGACTTCAGTCTCCATAGGAACGCCTAAGCCCGGGTTAGAGTGACATATCATTTGCTCAGACTGATATCCAGTATTCTATCACCTTGCCAAACGGCACTCTTTTTGCTCAGACATGTTGTCGGGGGTGGGGGGGGGAGGGATCACCCTGAGGGCGAAAAGATACCGAAATAGTGTGGAAGACTTTATCTGTAACAGTTTGGAGGCAGGGGATAAAATAGAATAAAATCAACTCCGCTGAAGGAGCTGTTTTGATTCTTCCTGATAAACAAATTCCAGATTTTTTGATTAATCATGTTTCAGCTTCTTCTTTTTTACCTGCCTTCAAATTTATATATATATATATATATATATATTTATATATAAATATACATATAGAGATAAATGTCCCGACAAATATGAAGAAACAGAAGGGAAAAGGGATGGAACCCAGCCCGCTATTAAAGAGGAGGCTGATTTGTGGTTTGGCAGGAGTCAAAGAGTGGGGGATCACACCAGAGTGTGTGTGTGTGTGTGTGTGTGTGTGTGTGTGTGTGTGTGTGTGTGTGTGTGTGTGTGTGTGTGTGTG
>JAOPJL010000026.1:12097945-12109865 GCA_027123545.1 Trisopterus esmarkii | reverse complement strand
CCCCCCCCCCCCCGCCATAATCCCTCAACATGTTCACATGGCCCGGCCCCCCAAGATCGACTATTCTGCTGCCGTGAGGACGGGCCAGCCTCAACCGACACCAAAACATAATGAAAGTACACAGCAGAAAAAAGCCCTGCTTGGCTTGATGCGCCGCTGCTTTGATGTAAACAAGCCATCCCAAAAGGATACAAGGAGAGACAAAATTGCAGACCACACAAAAGTACGTCGCAAACCGCACAGACAAAAGTGATGAGCCAGAGAAGATAGGCTACACTATGCTTTATGTGAAAAAGAGTTTACCCCAACTGCCTTGAAATAAAGTTTACAAAAGAGAAGAAGAATTTGTTTGCTTACCATTTAGTTCTGATCCCTAATATAACAGAGTTTAAATCCAATTGGACTATTAATTTACCATTAATAGTAACTAAACTGCACTTCTAGCAAAGCCTATGTTGCTAGTAATGTTCCTTCAAATTACCGAACCAGAATTTGCCTTATTACTTAAGTAAATCTGTATGTAAAAATGTATCTACTACTACAAAACAATCATTGTCATTACAACCTAATATTGACACAACAACAACAAACCACCAAAGTTGGTCAAGAGAAAGAAAACATGTTTTTTAAGAACATTTGTTTGCAACGTGTTTCACATCAAGGGAAAGAGGGAAAAATAGATACGATGAACGACTGGCTGAAAGGATTCTGCCAAGGACGGAGAAATGAATGGCTCATCTAAGCCACACAACAACAACGACAACAAAAACAGCAGCAACAACAACAGCAACAACAGCAACAATGGCGGATGAGTCAGTGAGTGAGAGCGGTCGAACTCTGACCTGCGCAGGACTCCCCCCAGCAGCGAGGCGTTGAGGCACTCTGGGGGCGAGAGGCGGCGCTGGACCTCAGCCACGGTGACCTTGTACTTGGAGGTGGAGCTGAGCAGGGAGAGGCGGCCCGGCACGGAGCAGAACACCTCGGTGGGGTTGGACACCATGCCCAGCAGGGAGTCCTTCTGGAAGGGCAGACCCAGCGTGTTTCCTTTGGGCAGAGCAACGGGACCTGGAGAGATGTGGGAAAAGAAAAGCGTTCAGGTGATTGACATCCCCAGGGGTTCCCTTGAATAGGTAGCAGTTCTATTTGTTTATTTGTTTTATGACTGACAATCTATTCCTGACTTTATTACTAACCGTGAAGTAAGTTAGTAAGTAATGGATGGTAGTTCCTGCGATGGGGAATGCAACGTGAAGAAGGAACGTTTTTTTTTGTTCATTAAAAAATAGCCCTGACCAGGGGAGTTTCTGTTTCGAGTGTCCACTGGTGTTAACGTTGGTATTTGCTGCACAATTCTAGCATTAGGAGCGTCAGTGATTGTGGAGAAACAGTAGTTATTTAGACTGCGACGCGACTACGTCTGTGTTTCTTAAAAAAAAAAAAGAGTCCTGCACTGGAAAAACTTTGTCCATCAATCTATTGGAGATTTAAGGTGACCCAGCAAAGAGCTCCTGAAGTTTTAAGAGCTTAAATTCCATCGTTACACACATGCATCCACTCGATCAGACACGACAAAGACACACACATGCACACACACAAACCACACACAAACTCAATTGCACACACGCATCCACATGCAGACACACACACACATACACGCGCACGCTCATTTGCACTCATACACATGCACCCACAAACACACAAACAAAAATCACCCTTATCTAATCAACAGCACAAAACCATGCTTTTTTAACTTTACCTGATCCTGAAGCGCTATCTTATCATTCAATTAATTCAGTCATTCAACCCTGCTCTTCAGATCCCAGTGTGTGTGTGTGTGTGTGTGTGTGTGTGTGTGTGTGTGTGTGTGTGTGTGTGTGCGTGCGTGCGTGTGTGTGCGTGAGTGCGTGTCTGTGTCTGTGTCTGTGTCTGTGTCTGTGTCTATGTCTGTGTCTGTGTCTGTCTGTCTGTGTCAGTGTCTGTGTTTGTGTCTGTGCCTGTGTCTGTGTCTGTGTCTGTGTCTGTGTCTGTGTCTGTGTCTGTGTGCATGTGTGTGCGTGTAAACTCCCACCATACAGCGACAAGCTCACTTCACAAACAAACAACAACAACAACAGCGTACACTAGAACAACAGCAGCTGTCTTGGTCCTCACCCGCAAGAATGCCCCCCTGATAATATGTCCTCTGTAAGCGATCGAGGTTCCTGCCCCCTCGCAAGCCTAATACTGAGACAAAAATCACGCAAGCAAGGCAAATGACATGAGCAAGCAGTTGATATGCCCCACAACAAACCCGTCGTCTATGTATCCATGAGCTTACGTCTATCCATATACGTCTACATCTATCTCGTCATCTCAAGTTTTCTTATGGGCATTTCACGTTTGCTGTGCTAATGACAAGACATTCACAGCGTATATATATTCCTCCAGCCCAGTTGAGTTCATGTCGCGACGGGATTGTTGACTAGTCCATGACATGCACAGCCCGATGCCACACCCCGCCAGAAGCTGGTTTTGCAACGTTGCAAAACCATGCTTCCAGGTTCAGCTACAAAATGGCCATCTCGGCAGACCTTAGGATTAGCCAAAGCTTTTCCCCTTGCATTCATAGAGTCAGTGCAGTGAGACTGCTCTACATTCAAGGTCTTGTCGTCAGACTGGGGCCTTTCCTGTCAAATACCTTTGGCATAGACTCAGGATCAAGCTGAGCTTAGTTAAAGTGCATCTAGTGGCTGTGGGATCAAGATATTTACTTAAAGATAGAGTGTACAAAAACCTCCTGCTAATTCCCCAAACACATACATGTTTGGAAGTTTAGTAAATGCAGTCATAGAAATTTAACTTACCTTTTTTAATTACTGTTTGGTCTGCCATTATAATACTGTGGTCATCTACATGCTGATAAAAAAAAAACACAAGTACGATTTTGGAATTATTCATAAGATCACAATAACTGGCTTTGATTTGTTAGACAACATTTGACTTATAATAATAATATTAATAATAATAATAAGAAGAAGAATAATAGTAATAATAATAATAATAGTAATAATAATAATATATTTGTAACATATATATATATATATATATATATATATGTAACATATAACATATATATGCAAACACAAAATGTATATATTTCACTCCGTCACTTTTCTTTATCACTACGTCACGTTTCTACATATTAGATATTAAAATAGCTCACCTGGACATCCTCTAGCCCATGGCCCATTTCGTGCATCCCCATGTTATCGCCTATCACCGAAGACTCCAGGCTGTGAACGTGTGCAGGCAGCAGCTCCGGCCGTCGGAAACCTTCTCTTCTGATCCCCGAGGAACCGCCTTCCAGGCCCAGTATCTGACTGGCCATACCGCTCCGGGGATGCGCTCCCAGGCCCTCCTGACTCTGCCGACCGGGCCACGACTGCTGCTGGTTCGACGACTGGGACTGGTGTATGGAGTTGATGTTGAACGGGTCGATGTGAGAATAAGGGTCGCTCGACTGTGGGTATGAGATGGGCTGGTAGGGCGGTGGGAAATACGGGGGCTGAAAGTCTGAGCCAGCCGAGTGTGAGAGTGAGGGGGACGGGCTGTACAGGTGCTGACTGACGGCTGGCAGGTGGGGCAGCCTCGGGTTGCCGTTGCTGCTGCCATCGTGTCTTTCCTGAAACAAGAGGAAGAATGTGTGAAAAAAAAAAATACTTCAAATGTACGACGACTGGAACTGACCTACAGAAACTTTTAAATCGGACCCCTGTTCTTAACAGGCACAAATATTGACAATATAGGCCGAAACTTTTTAAATGAATATAATTAAATAAAATTATAAATGAATTATTATGATTGTTATTAGGCCTATTAGTATTATTATTAATAATATTGATATTGTTCTTCTTCTTATTATAATGATCATGTTATTGTAATTATTATTGTTGTTGTAATTTTTATTAAAATTATTATTCGTATGGTTATTGTTATTAATATTAATAATATCATTGATGTTGGTGCTGTCCTGAATTAAAAAGCTAAAGTAGACCTGGTCCTGTTCCTTACAGTCTGTGGACGCAAGAGAGAGGCCAAATCTCCTACAATTGCAGTTTGATTTTAGGCGCTGTCAAATCCTTGCGAGCTCTCGTCTCCACAACTCTACATTATAAACGGAGGATTTATATTATTTCCACTATTTTGGCTTAATTCCCAAACACATTCTGCGTACGAAACGAAGGCGAATCCATGCTTCTGGTTCGTTTTAAACGGTTGTTACAACATGTCATTCAGTAAGACGTGCATTTCTCATTCCCACCATCCAAACCTACCTCGCAGTCATCCTCATATTTCACGTTGTCTGCCAGTTTCCACAACATTGTTACTGACAGAAAAAAATTGCCTCAGCGAAACAAAAAGTATATATTTTATAAATATAAATCAGCGAGTTAATCCAAGAGCCCAACGAAACGCTTCCTGGAAATCATGAAAACACACTCTGGTACGAATGGGAAGAGGATCGTTTCGAGTGATCGAAGAGGAAGAATGACTGACGGGACGTCCGAAACAGGTCGTCTGTTCAGGCAGCTTACAGACATAAGTCTGCTCAGGAACTAGTAGAGGAAAAGAGTTGCTGTGTGAGCCCAGTATCTCCACCCGATAAGGTAGACGTGGTCGTGTACTGGATACGAGGTTCAGGCGTCCCCATATAAGAAGCTCGACTCCCTCTTTCGGACAAAGTCGTGATGTTCAGTCCGACGATCAAGACTCCAAGTCCTCCATGTACTCTGTGAGCCCTGGTGCACATGGGCAGAGGCTCCTACTGTAGGTATATTTATGGGGGCGTCACCACTATGTGATGATGTCATTGAAAAATGAAAATGAAAAACCGTGTCGATTGGTTATCGCCTGACGAGCGGGCCAATAAAAGGCCTGTCCGCCTGCACGTCGGTGCGCGAGAGTCGACGCATGCATTTATCATGAGCGGAGACAGGGAAACATATAGGCATGCTGTCGTGAAAGGGGGTGAACAGCAGTTAGTACCATTTTATTATTGGTAATTTGAATCCTACTATTATTATTATTTTAACGATTATTATTATTAGTATAGGCCTATTTTATATTATTATAATAATAACAATTATTATTATTATTATTATTATTATTTATATGATTATTATGAACAATAATAACTTTTGCTATGGAGACTGACAAAAAAGCCTTATGTGTGTAAATAATGTCAAAAATGTATTATGATATAGTAACCTCACAGAAATACTCTCTCTCTCTCTCTCTCTCTCTCTCTCTCTCTCTCTCTCTCTCTCTCTCTCTCTCTCTCTCTCTCTCTCTCTCTCTAAAACATCACTTCCCCATCAGGCTTTATGAGGCCTAACATTCTTGGTTGGGCTTTACAACGTTTCAAGCAGGCTACTCTAAAGCTTTGAGATGCATGGCATCAGAGGTGTAGCAAAAACAAAAACAAGTCAAAATAGGGTGAATTCTACTTTCAAACAAATAATTAATACATCATTGGTTTATATAAGTTTAGTTGTAAGATTGGCAAATTGCCTGCCGAAGTGTTTTTTAGGTCGATTCCTCTTCATAAAGAAAGAAACAAATCGTCTACCTTAAGCCATTTTTAAATGATCTGATTGCAATATCTGACTGAATTGCCTGTGCAGGCCCTGGTGTCTGAATGTAAAGGCCGTGGCTTCTGAATGCACAGGCCCTGGTTTCTGAACGTGCGCGTTTAGAGAGCGGCTATGGCACCGGGGAACAGAGCAGCCTGTTGCATCCAGCAAAGATCTGGGGCTCCGCTGGATGGAAACACGGGTTCGACTCCCTAATGCATGCCCTGCAACGAACAGACGCCCTGGATTAGAGCAGGGTGCGCGTCCTTCCCCTGGTGTGAGTTGAAGCAGAAACAAACGCTGGCTGATTAAATAATCTTTTAGGTTGGGAACTTGGGATGGCACAGGGGCCTGGGATGTAGAGCAGGTTAGGCACGCTTGGCCGCGTATTGATGTTTCTAACAGAGCTGAGGAATAACGCTTTGTGTCACTTGAATGACAATCAAGGACAGCGGCGTTTCGTTTAGCTGGTATATCGAATGAAACGGTGACATGCCAGGTCGAATGAAGAAAATAAAAGTGATCTTAATGGTTGGGTCATGAATGCTAAAGCGTCAAATAACCAATAATGCATTGCAAACAATTTAATAATAATATTCAATAAGTTGAAGAAATAGGACTAGACTTCAACTAGAATTAAACTGTGATGCGCTGAATTCACTTTCAATTTCGTATTAAAAGTAATGAAGAATCTGCTTTACTAGAATAATTGTAGTTTAAGCTGCTTCATAACAAAATGCCTAATCTGTAGTGTTGGGCAGAATATTTAATAGTTTTGTAGTTTTTTCTGCAATGTTTGAAAAGAATTTAAGCGCCTGTCGCCGACGTTATTGATCTATCAATCCCTAACAATCGATAGATTATTATGTGATTAATAAATGATTTCCCGGAGGCGTAAGATAATAGCATGTAAGCCAATCATTACACTTATGTTACATTGAAAAGTGTGAAGAACAAACGAACTCACCCTCCAGTCTATCCGCTCCAGTAAAGACATGTGAAAGGCTGCTGCTGCAGTAAATCCAGCGCGGCGCAACGAACGAGTGCAAACTGTGGAGTCTGGAGGTCGACGCTCCCTTCACCTGGTGGCTCCACGGCGCGCATGCGTCCTGGTGTGCAGCATAGGACCCATACCTGAGACGTCAAAGGAGTTCTATAGTAGCGTACAATGCGATAGGCCTACCCCACCCATTCCTCATTAACATAAGAAAAGACACGAGGCTAGGGCTTGCATGGGCAACATTTGAAAAGTTGTAGAATAAGATAAAGTGCTATATGTGTCAGTATATATAATTAATATTTTTTATTTAAATAAACAAACGGATACAATTGTTTATTTGATTTGTTATTGTCACACATTTTTCTTTTTAGGGATCAATAGGGGACATCAGTTTGAATAGGTCTATCTGTTGTTTTCTTGGAAGAGATATTCAGGTTACAGTAAGACGTAAGCATTTAACAAGCCGAAACAATCTTAGTAATAAGGGAAGAAGCAGCACAAGGTGCAGTAATCCCACCCTCAGAGCTGCATGGCCCCGGGCGGACCAGGAGAATCTACTTTCAGAAGTCACCCGAGCTTTTTAGGTCTTAAATGACTGTTGTTATCTGATCTCCCAAATAGGCCTACTTAAGCTCAAACTAATGAACACATCAAAGTTTCTTTGCCATTGGTCTGAAAATGTTGCCTCCCTTTTATAAATTTGTGAAAGTTAAACGTGGCCTCAATTCCGACCATCTTTCCCGAATTCCCAATGACGTGCCTGCAGACCACATGCACAGTTTACAAGAAAGAGTACCATAGACCTAATATAAAGGCTGACATTTCTTCTAAGGTTATTTCAGATAGGTCTACATTAAAGGAATAACATGCTTTTATCAATTTAGACAATCGCTTGGATGTTTAAGATCAAGGCTTCCAACCATGATGACATTTGAGTTATCCAACGGCCTTTTACAATTTGTTGAACAAAGGGTTTTAATCGTTGTAGGCCTACATTTCATCGTGTAATGATTGTATTTTTATTAGGGTGAATAATATACTAAATTGTATATATTTCCATCCGAAACTCTCCATCACAACTTCTATAACTAAAGAGCTTTGATGACCTGCTGACATAAACCGCAGATCAGCCTTCATTGACATTCTTTTAAATAGGCCTCTTCACTTCACCCCAAATAAGCTTTTACAGAATACACCGCCCAATGTGGCCTAGTTCTATTTTTATAAAACGGTTTATGAATTCAAATCTCTCTGAGGTGTTAACATAAATAAAGGCCTAATAAAGCGGACTAATTCGATGCGAGTTATTCCAAAATCACCTTTGGCCGTGATAACTATATACTGCTGACGACAGGTTTGATCTGAAGCGCTCATAAAGGCTCTGTGGTGTATTCGTCCTGTGCTCCAGTAAAGAGGTGATCAGCCATGAAACCAAGACTTTCAAAAAAGCCATCGACATGGGCCTATACTGACATGGACCTATAACGACATGGGCCTATAGGCCTACTGACATGGACCTATAACGACATGGGCCTATACTGACATGGGCCTATACTGACACGGGCCTAGAGCGACATGGGCCTATACTGACATGGGCCTATAGCGACATGGGCCTATACTGACATGGGCCTATAACGACATGGGCCTATAACGATATGGACCTATAACGACATGGGCCTATACTGACATGGACCTATAACGACATGGACCAATTACGAAATGGGCCTATAGCGACATGCCCCCCCCCCCCTGCCCCCCGTGGTCTATGCTAATGAGCAGAGCGACGCTAGAACGTAGACGATCCTTAAAGGATCTCGCTCAGCCAATAAGGGAACTCACTCATATAACAGATATTTTCTGTGTGAAAGCCTATCCGTCTTGAAAATGCACCTCGTGTCTAGTGGCCTGAAGAGCCCCTTTTAGTTCTTCTGCTTCTTGCATGGTCTTACGTTTAAGAAAGCACGATCTTTTTGAATAATACACACCGTATAATAATACATACCGCGCACAAAATGTAGCATATAAACACAGAATGATAAAAAGGTCAACATTAACTGAATGTAAAAAACAAGACGTTAATTTATCTTTAGCCATGTTTTTTGGATTATTTATGGTGTATGTAACTTTGATTTAATGTGTAACAGACAACTGCGCTCTGCAGCGAGATCGTCTCTGCTGCCACCTTCTGGCTGAATATATACATAAATGATAGCCTTTATTGTATGGGCATATCCAAGGCTATAAGTATATTAATATATACTAAATATGTCTACAAAATAAACAAATATAAATAAATATACAAATGTAAACAATATGACATTATGACATAAATACCAAAAAAAACTCACGCATCTATCCTGTCATGTAGTGTGTATATACATTTGTTAAGAATATAAATGTAATTCACTTATGTTAACTATGTAGAAGCTGCCATCCCCTCCTAAACAAAGAGCGCCCACACAGTCAGCGTTGTAGCGGTGTGAGGATTTCATTAATAGCGCTGTGGCTTTCAGCCAGAAGTGTCAGTTTCTTTCCCTGGGAGCCAGATGTGAAGAGCGGGTGGATCATGTCCTGTTGCACATCTAAACCTAGAGACTGCCAACTAAATACTCTTAATCAAAACCCGGAACACCAGCGCCAGGGGGGCTTGGCATATAGGCTTGCATGCTTGGTTTTCTTATTTGTTGGCGCAATTCTCCCCAGGCGGGCTATTTTCTAAACTTGGGTACATCTTTCTAAGTAAGTAATGGTTTATTTTCCTACAACAGCAATTATCCTTTTGTAACCGCTTTGGATTGTGTATTTTCCCTGTGACTGGGCAGACGAATGAAACAGTAATACATAAAAGGATAAAGAAAACCCAATACATTTCTATGTGAAAAGCAGTCTATTTATTTTGTTAGATTTGGTACATCTGAAATCTACAGATTGAAAACAGAAAAACCCCATACGAATACACACACAACCAACATGACACCAAGTTGGTTGATGCACATACTCAAAGTAAACCTCAACTCAAACTCTGCGATTCCTCATTAAAATATGACAAAATATGACTTTTGAAATTTGAAAAATGTGACTTGCCATGGTAAGTGACCAGTTTTGTATAAACAGTTTGTAGCATGGAACTAATTTGAAAGCAATCAAACCAATGCAAAAATAAAAAGAAAGATAAAAAAGGATCCTATAGGTGGAGCCGACGACCCCCCTCCAATAGGGGTCAGTAATGGACCAGGTCACACAGTTTGTGTATTTATATATATATATAAACATTAACACAAACAGCCACATCGGCCTCAAGCCTCAATGGGCCTGTACAACATGAAATACCCCAGGGATTCAACCAGGGACGCTAACAAGACAGCTGAGGGACTGATTAACCAAGTGGGCAGACATCGTAAACAAAGAGCAACGTGTCTACAAGGAACACTTCATCATGTCCCCAATACCGCCTCAAGGGTCAGAAGACACCTCCGTTAGAGAGTGCGTGTTTGTGGGTGTTTGTGTGCACGTGTGTGTGTGTGTGGGCGTGTGTGCGTGTGGGTGTGCGTGTGTGTGTGTGTGTGTGTGTGGGGGTGGGGGTGTGTGTTGTGAATAAAAAGAAAGAATCCCATAAAAAGACAAGAGAAACCCTCTATTTGTTTGCGTTGTTTTTGGTTCCTCTCCCTCCAGGTGTGGAGACCCCTAGAAGTGATATGGCGTGTGGGTGACCCAGTTGGAGGTCTGGTCCTTGGTGCGCTTGGCCGAGGTGTGGGTGGTGAAGAGAGACTTGAAGACCTCAGACTTCTCGCCCATCTCCTGGTAGGACCTCTTGGAGATGGAGGCGGCGGCGGCTTTGGCCCCCTTGGCGATGGAGGAGCCGCTGGATACAGAGGGCCCCGCCGCCACCTCTGGGGCCGGAACAGGGGCCGGAACAGGGGCTGTGAATAACTCCAATGTTATGTTAGGTCTCCTTATACCTCGCCTTCACGGTTCGACTAACAAGTGGAACAAAGCATTACTCGTGTTTGTTGTATTTTGATGTGAAATGTGTGAAACGGAATGCACATGACCCAATGGAATACATGTGAGAACGTTTTGGAGATTAGTAGTAGTAACCAACAGTCTCTAGCTAAACAACAAATTATCATGGTATTTTATCAGATTGGGTATAGTATTTATATCAACCCCATGACTGGTGTGCATACAGTGTAGTTTAACCATGTGGTTTTCTGCTCAAATCAACAAGTGCCTTTTTTTAAAGCACCCTGGGCACCAGTCCGACTAATAACTGACCATATGAAAAGCAGAAACCAGTGAGCACCTTTGTGGACTCAAATAACCCAAATAATGTAATCTTAGGGAGACTGTAACAGTCGTCATGTAAACAGCCAGGGCAAGGTTTTTTTCAATCTACAGATTTTGTGCCTTTGAGTGTTGACTTGAAGAACACTGTTTGAGTGTGCTAAACAGGCCACAGAAACATTTCGATAGATTGGTTATTGGCAAACCGACTTATGCCAGTAACAGAGGGTATATACACACACAGTGTTGCACATAACTGGTAGGCAAGTACGCATGTATTCCCATAATCAGGGATGTGTAATGCCACTTGTGTCACTACAACGCTTTTGCGTAACAAACAGGAGATTGAAAAAAATCGGAAAAACAAAATACATTTAGCAGCTACTTTGGCGTTCGCCACTTGCAAAGAAAAAGCAAACAGAGCCGGAGCAGAAGAATAGTTTTAGTTTTAAAAGTGGACTGTGGCACCAAGATGTGCCATGGCTCGAAACGAACGATAAGCACACTGAAATGTGCGCTTATGTGCACTGTATGTATGTATGTATGTATGTATGCACTAAAAAAGTTACGTGCACCCCTGTACATACATATAGAAATAAATTGCATACTTCAAACTTGAAAATCCAAACCAGTTCATGTCATGGCATATCTGGGGTTAACTAACTGATACTATTATGTTTTAGCAAAAGAAGCCTGTAAACAGCTTAAGAGGCTATAGGAAAGCATCTAGTGTTTCTCAAGCTCTGTATTCATTGTGTTATAATCATACCTGTGCTTTCACTGCCCTCTTGTGTTGAGAAAGTTCCCTGAGCGGAGTCCGGTTCTGAAGATGTTTTCTCTGGAACAAGAAAGACAAGTCAGATAGAGATGATTGGGCCTGGGAGATCTGCTCATGGGATTCAACTTTAGATCAAGATGCCAAACACAGACAATATGCCAATCAACGCTGTCCGTTGCACTCTATGTACATTTTACACCAATTAGTTATTAGTTATGATAACATGAGTACAGGGGGGGGGGGTGC
>JAOPJL010000026.1:11991324-12001371 GCA_027123545.1 Trisopterus esmarkii | reverse complement strand
TGTGTGTGTGTGTGTGTGTGTGTGTGTGTGTGTGTGTGTGTGTGTGTGTGTGTGTGTGTGTGTGTATGTGTGCGTGTTGTATATTTTCCTCCTTCTTTGTAAATTTGTATCCAAATAAAAGCATTTAAAAGTGTGTGTGTGTGTGTGATAGAGAGTGAGTGAGTGAGTGTGTGTGCACGTACTGCTGCACCAGGGGTTGCAGAGCAGGGTAAAGCTAGCCAAACGGTAGCTCTTGCGGCTGCGGGGCGTGAAGACAAACATCTTTATACTGTAGGTGCCCACGGGGGCGGAGGCGGGGGTTGAGATGAGGATGGAGGGGCACTGCAGGTCCGGACCATCGGGGTCCATGCAGGCCCCCCAGCAAGACCTGGGAGACACCTTGGAGAGGGTGACTGACCGCTTCACAAACAGGCGACCTGGCAGGCAAAAGAGAGGCCAGTTAGAGTTGAGGATGAGCGAAAAGGTGTTTTGCATTGACATTGAGCCAGGTAGCAGACACTTATATTCTAGACTACAAGTTAGGCTGAGAACCGTCGTAGCAAGACATCAAAATTGGAAGAGCTAGAAAAAAGATGTGCTGCTAGACAACCTTGTTTCAGTGCTAAATATGATCCGTTTTGATTAAGACTTGTGAAAGCCACAACAGGTTGGGTTACATGAATCATTAAAAAAAACATGAAATAAAATCACGCTCGTTGAAGTTGAAGCAACCAGTGCAGCGAGGACAGTTTATCATTATTATTATTTTATTTTTTTACAAACATCATGTTTCGCTTTCCCCGTTTTTTCCCCCACTATAAAGCTTCTCTGTCGATCTGAGATGAATCCATTCCTCAAATCCTCAAATCTTAAGGTCGACGTCCAATCTATAGGATCAACGTCAACTTCAACTCTAACTTGTAAGTTCTCCACGCATGTTCCAAACTGTTCCTACCAATGCAGAACTTGAGGACCAGTGCGTCCGTCTCGGGGTTGAAGGGTCTTTCCTTAAGCTGCAGGGAGATCCTGAAGAGTTCGCCCCTGCGGACCACCAGGGACTTGGTGCCTGCGAAGCCCTCCGTTTGGTGGAGCTTCTGGTTATCTCTCCGCCACAGCTTGACATGTCTAATGATCAAATCTGTGAAGAAAGCAGGGAAAAATCAAACCAGAATCGCATTTTATTTGACTTTGAAAGCACTAGCAACAACTATACAATGTTCATAAACATGCGGTTAAACCAATAAAATGCATTCATTTAAAGTGGTCAAATTGATCATAAACCTAAATTCTCATACTATCTCTTACCCGTCATCTGTTAAGGTTCTCTCTCAAAGGCTCACTGCAAAGTGAAATGACTCCATAGGTAATCTGGACAGCTATTTAAACCCTCCCATTCGAAAGAAAAAAAACCAAAAAAAAACACTGTATTAACATAACATATTCCAGGTACATTGTAATGGCGTTCATAAGAGAGCGGAATAACTAGTTCTTGGCGAGAGTTGATGAGTAGGCCTACATGGAGTACAGTACAAAATCTGTTGAGCAACACAGACGCAACAGATGCCAATTTGCATGTTTTACGCACAAAGGCGCGCATGTTTCAGGCATGAGTAACTGGCTCACCCTCCATTCAGCCTATAGACATGTTGCATGTTGCGTTTCAAGAAACGACTAGTCAAGAGATGCCATCCATGAATATTATTTATTTTGTGTTTATTCCAGTGACACTTGTAGGCTATTTGTTATTTGCCTATCTCTTACAACTGCATTTAAATCATTCACATTCAATTAGGAATACAATGACAAACATCAAACACTTTGATTTAGCCCAACAGATGAAAATGGAAATGGTCTCATACAAAGCCAAGCACATTCACCTCCTAACGGATGTATTCTCACGAAGACTCACTAGCAGACGGATAACGTCTGCATTTCTAACAAAGAGAATAATAATAGCTCTTACATCTTACCTGATAATAAACATTCATTATTGGTTAAGGTCATGCTGTACTAGTTTGGAAACCAGTCAGAACATGTCATTAAAGTGTATCGGACTGTTAAAAAAATAAATGGCACACACACACATACCTGAACTTTACTCCACTGCACCTTTATGCCTTGAGTCATTTTTCCAAATAAAAGCATCCTTGACGTGCTTGAACTCTTCAGTTGTAATTAGTTTAAATGTTCAGGGTGAAAGGGAAGGGCTGAACTCTGTATTGCTACATTTTTATTCAGTTTATCTTAGGGAAGGTGTTATGTTTGATGGAAAATCATTCTATAAACTATAATTAACATTCAGAAATTATAAAATGTCCAAGCTATGATTTCATTAACCCTTCACTCACTCTTTATACATATATATATTTATATTAAATACTTGAAACAGCTAAAATTGTGTTAAATTAATTAAACCCAACCCTTCACATACATATGATCAAAATTCAAATGATGTTCATATTGACTCAACTTGACCCCAAATATCATCTAGATATCGCTGAAGCCCAAATGGGTACGGAGTTATGGCTGGGCTCCCAACATGGGAGCACCCAAACATTCAACTGACAACCACACAACATATCTCTGTGTCCGACACCAGGCACTTCTGAAGAGGAATAAACCATGTTCAGCTACACCTTTCAGCCCAAGTGTACACTTAACAGGTGTAGGTTACGCATGACCGGGTTGATGTATTGTAAGGGATAGCCCCACTTCTCTAGCGGTCAATATCAAATTCCGTTCTCTACCCAGATACAGTCCCATTTTAAAATGCAGTGAGTAAAATGCCCCCTGCAATGAGTTCTCATGAGTTCCCTTTCTAAGAGTTGAAATGTAAAAAATGTTAATACACAATATCTATACCCTATTAAAAATCAGAAACATCCTCAAACATAGCAGATAGGCAACGATGGCATTGTGTTGTACACGTTGATTGAACACAATTAACTGCCCAATGTTTACTAACGAGCCCGCTGTCACTTAGAGCGTTGCACTGTACACTCATTCATTTCGGAGTCCTCTGCTTGTTGTAAACAAGGAAGTCTGAGATGTCATGCCACACGTTGCTGTCGTGGTACAGGTAGTTCATGGAGGACTGCAGGGAGGGCTGGAGTGTGTGTGGGTACGTCTCAAACAGCCACAGGACCGTGCCCCACACTAGGGTGGCGAACAGGGGGAACGGGTCCTTCTTCGGCTGGGGAATGTAACCTTTCTCTACGGCCAGTCTGGCCAAGGCAAACAGAATCCTGGACAGCAGGTACATGTTGATCTGTTTAAAAGACGTACAGAATAAAACGAATGATTAATGTGGACATTGATAAAGAGCACAATTACTCAATAGACAGTAGACTCTAATTAAGAATATAGCCAACATTATTTTCATTGCTGATTGAAGCTGCTGTAGGTAACATTTGCAAGAGCATGATAAAAAAAAAAAAAAAGGAAACGTCAGCTCACTCCCTATGTCAATCTGAGAGCCACTGAGAGGTTTTACATTTAACGCACCTGCAATTGACATGAACCTATCAGAGAAGAGATTACTTAATTGGTAAGAAGTGTTGTCAAAATACAAAATGGTCTCATACAGAGTCGGGGCGCAGTCCCCTATATATAAATAGATCGTTTTGTTTAGAAAATGTCGTTGATTATCTCAAATACCCTTCAATGTTTCTAGAGCACAAGGCAATGTCTTATAATATAAGTATGAGCAGCTAATAAAATGATACAAGAAATACTGGCAAATATTTGGTTCATCAATGAACAAATTGACATATGTATCAATATGTTGAGACTTGTACATTGTTTGCATTCCCACCTGGCTATTTATGTTATTGTTCTCCCCAAATACAAGCCATCCGCCTACGCAAGCAGCCAGGAAGGAATGGGACTGCAAGCTCTTTCCCTGCAGCTTCTCTTGTAGGGCTTGCAGACCTTTGTACGTAAATACAAAGTACGCCAAGTTGCGTGAGTGTGTATATGTGGCTTTTGCAATGGCTTTCAGTTTGTCCTTCAAACTAGGGTAAAGAGAGGAAAAAAAGATAACATGAAGATAAGAGGGTTTTTTTATTACAGTTACGCAAGGTATCATTAATATTACGAAACAGTTATTATTAGAAATTCAATCGATTACAGTCACCTTCCATTTCTGAATAGGAATGTCATCACAAGGGCATGGGGTGCCCTGATTTTGGCACCATATCTGAGAGGGTAAAAAAAGGCATTGAATGGTGATATTCCACCAACCAGGGGCTGGGTTAAGTTTTGTGAAGAAATGAATAGCTGGACATGCAAAACAATAACTATCTAACTATGTATGCATGAGGCAGTGATCCAGTCTCCTGGCTGACAAGAAATTGGCTGGTAGTAGCAAGTCCTAGTACTTTGTATTAAATATATTTTGCATTAAATACATTGTATTATCTATAAAATAAGAGCTGACCCACCCATTGCAAGCGAACGACATTAGGAAATAGTAAAACCGCTTGAGAAAGACATTTAGTTCAGTGCTCGAAAGTTAAAATAGATTCTGGATTCGATCTCTGCAACAGATTTGTAAGCATCCTTCAGAAGATGCTTACCCTCTACCAGCTGCTGCTGCATAATTCACTTTAAACCACTTTGGATAAACACGTCTGCTAAATAAATGAGTGAACAAGTTAAAGAGTAAGAAAACTTACACGGCGCCATTTCGAAATCCTTTCAAAACGGCTAGAGCCGCTTTGTATTTCTCTTCCTGTAAGAAGTTATTAATAGTGTAGAGCACCGTTCTGAGTAGATCTGGAGCAGCCATCTCTCACCGTTCGGCGGACAACATTTATTGTTGCACTGAAAAGGCGCGCGTGGTCTGTTAAAGTCCCCGTGATGAAACGGAACCATACAAACAGTTCCTACTCTGACTTAAGGTTTGTATTTTTGCTGGCAGTCATAAAACTATTCGGATATTTAAAAAATAACACAAATGTGCGTAAATTCTTTATCCTAAAATGGTCTCCATAAATCCTTAGATAAATTATTGGAGCACACTTGATCAAAACTAAATTGGGCTACTACGAGTTAAAATTCAACATCAGTTCAGTCTATCTTCGTGGTCCCACTTAAGTTAATAATAAAATGTATAAATATATATATTTTTTTTTAATGGAAAAGGTTCTAGTTTCTAGCTTTCTAGCGACCTCATTACACGGGATTCTCCATCTATCCACTTTATACCAAAAGCAGGCATGACCGATGATTAACAGTAGGCTATCCAAACTATCTATTCCTATGGAAGGAGCCTACTTTGGCTTGAAAGGACAACTATTTTTTTTATAAGTAGGCCTACCGTTTTAAAGTAAAGTACATTTTTCACCCTCCATAAATATTCATAATTATCCAAAATATACAATCTTTCAATTATCTACAACATTTTCAATGATTAAAAATACGCAACATGTTTTACAGGGCATACAACCAGAATACACAAATACAATCGAATCCCAACCATGGAGGATTCTACTCTTAAACAACCTGAAAAACTAGGAATAAAATGGATAGCCATTTTAGATACCCAGGTGCTAGAACAGTATTTATTCAGCGTGGTTAAAATGTTACAATTGCCATCATTTGAAATTAACAAATGGTAATTTATTCCAATCGTTTTAAGAATTGCGTCACAAATCTAGTTTACATTGTCTATTCATTATCACCAACACAAAACAATGAAAAACAGAACTGAAGCAGTGGAAGATATATTTTAGTTATTTTGACTTGCACAATTGACTGTTGCAATGTGTAGTGTAGCTCACAGAATCACAAGAGCCAAGAGACATACGTGGTCCGATTTCATACACTTTTCTCAAAGGTCAAAGTTCACACACAGTATAATTGTTACCTAACAACACATTTTGCTCATCCACATTACTACAACATTTGATACTTAGCCAATGTCAACATTGTTAAAATCACCATTGCAATTGATTTTAAGCTACATTTTCGTAGTGTCATTGTTGGTATAATGTGATCGACACTTTGCATAGATACACAGCAATAGCATTATTACTATGTATTACTGAAAAAATATCTTAGGGACGGGTGACGGGTAGATATGTAGATATGTTTCTGCTTAAACAAGGGCCTAGACATATTTTGGATAAAAAATAAAGCAAAAATCAAAAACAGAGTCTGTCATAAGAAAATACCTTTTATTTAACTCCTCCCATAAACAAACAGAATACACTTATTCAATCCAATAACTTCTTAAAAGGTGGTTGCACTGTTGGTTACTAGTCATCACTGACAATTCCTAAATGGTAAGATAGAGATTTACTTTGGGGTCACAACGTGAAACGCAACGTCACTACATTCCATGATACTCAATGCCCTATAAAACTAGGGCCACTCACATTAGTGCAATCAAATGTTAATTTGTAAGCCTACAAAAAGCAGTATCAGTCCCAGGGCTAAGGCTGAGGATCATTATCATCTACTGTGTATATTTTTTTCTATTGAATTCATAAAACATATTTACATAAAACCCAAGTTCTCAAGCACGTGGAATAGTCGTTTGACTCTGATGCCTGTGATAATACTTATTTCTATAGAAGACATCAGCTGCTAGCCTTCAGTGGGAGGAAGTGGTCTTATCAACACACTTCTATTTCCTCTTCCTACAGTATGCCATAGTCCCACTTCATCAGCAGCAAAGCTGGTTCTCATGCTAGCAAAAGCTTTTCCACGGTTTTACTCCCCCAACGTCGGTAGAGGAGGAGGGGCCTATCCAGTGTCACGCAGGGGGATCTAACCGTTGACTGCAGAGCCCGGCTTTAAAAAACAGAGGGGGAGGAGGGAATAACTCACAGCAAAATGCAGAACTGTGCAGAATACCAATGAACTAAAATCGCTACTCTATTACATCGCATTGGCTTTGATGGCTAAGCAGATTTTCTTTCTAGAAAAACTATTGCACTTGAAAAAAATACTGCTTCTTAACAGCAGTCGCAGCCATCTCAATCCTCACAGAACCATGACGTTATCGACAAACTAAAAGTCTGTAAAGGTGAGTCCTAGCGATGCAACTCTACTACCCGATACCCCAATTAGTCACTCCAATTAGCTTCTGAATTAATTAGGCGATCATTGCGCCAGAAAGGTTAATAAAAAAAATAAGTTACATACAAAATATTTAGAATATGTGCTCCTCTATGATTTTTTTTTTAATGTTAAAATGTTATTTACACTGTCTGCTAATTGTGTACTCACTACGGCGACAATGTACAAACAGAAATTTAGAATAAAAATATATCACAGCAAATACACAATATTAGGTTCTTCCTTTAGTTGTTTCTAGTAGTAGTGCATAGGCCAGCCATGTGGCTCTTCTCTTAAGTCGTTAAAGTACTGCTGCATGAATGGGAAAGAACATTGAGCACTTGCTCGTGTACACAATAAACAATGGTGAGCATGCCGTGATTGGTTAACGGTTGGGCTGGCAGCCATGTCCTCTTATGCATGCTCAAAAAGTTGGGTAAGGCAAGCTGCATTTGTGTGAAGTGGCAGGGGTGAACGGTCAAGTGGGAAGGACTCTCAAATAGAGTAATTAGTGAGGAAAGGAGTGCGACCGTGGTGATTATGTCATCACCACGAGATACTGTAGGAGGGAATGTGTTATCTTATGTCCAAATGCTATAGAAGAGTGGCAACTTCATACTGCAACTCCTGTCCTTGAACATTGCTGCTACCTGAAACCAAAAAGAAAGAAAGAAAGCCTGGAACTTGAATCCGATTTTCGTCCTCCACCTCCTACTCCTACTCCTGGCCAAAGCCTTCGGTCTCCTCAATGGCAAACATCAGCTTCTCTTTCATCTGCTCATAGCTTTTGTAGGGGGGGAGATCCAGACGATTAAAGCTGTCACAGAAAAGGAGAAAATTATATATTAATAACTGGATCAAATGGGATTTATGAAGAATTTCAGCTCATTAACGTTATCCCATCTACAGTGGTTTCGGTGAGGTTTACACGACACACCCTACTTTAGACATTTATTTGAATCATGTCCATCACATCCAGCTAAGGGGGCGAGTACAATATTAATAAGCTCTTAAGCCTGAGGTTACACATCTAGCTACACATACCAAAACCAGGTCTTGTACAACAAAAAAACGCTGGTTGAATCAGCCATGACTAAGAGGGGCTGGTCAGCAGCACTTAATCCCCGATCAGCCCAGAAAGTCCTGCCAAAGCATTGAGGAATGTTCACACTTGCCACCTTACCATGTGTGGCTTCTTGGAAGCCAGTTTTCTTTGCCGACCTTCTCGATGCAGAACTTCTGCGGGCCGTTGCTCCCTGGGTAAACCGTCACAATGTAGTCATTAGAATGCGATTAACGATTATTATTATTAACGATTAACCAGACTGCGGCTTCTGGGTGGCAGATGTTGGCGTGTTATAGCCTTCGGTGGAGCTTACCCATGAGGTCGGCAAAGCCCCCCACAGGCAGCCTACAGGTGCCTGTGACAAACTGCAGCAGTCGCATTCTCTTCTCGTTGTCCATCTCCTTCACAAACTGCAAAACAGTCAGTTGACACACGTTAGCTTTTTGCAATCTAAATATATTTTCTTGCATTTAATGTATACATCCTGCTTAAAAAGCAAAAAAAAATAAGTCCCTTCAAAGAGTAATGTATACTCGGCAGGTTTTGATTTTTAAACCTGAGAAACGTGACATCATTTATACATGTTTGTATACATGTTATGCATACCTGCCAGAACCAGAGGATCTGCTTGCTGGTGCGTGCATAATGTCTGTATATGGCGTTCCTCTGCCAGTCTGACAGATCTATCTCCTGCATGCCACACAGCATCACCTGCAGGGACAAACAGACGAGCACAGGTGGAACCTTGCAGCTTCAAAATGTAAAAGTCCTACTTGGTATTTGGAAGGATGACCTATGATTTTACAACATATGGATCCAGCTTACACATCATGTTGCATTGTTTTGAACTCTTAGTTTATAGTGCGTTGCTAAAAAACCCTACCTTGACTTAGAGCAGAAGCTCAGCTATTCGCTAAAAAGCACAGAATGCAAGGATTCCCGGGTTGGGCCTCTAATACCAGCCTAATTGCCTCTTGTCAATCACAAATAGGATTCACCAATGTGTCACGCAAATTGCGCTACATAATATGGCATTAGTAATGATGACGTGTTCCACACTCTACAGACACACGGCCCTGAATATCTAATCAAACGGCATACCTCAAGCTCCTTGGCATCAAAGTACTGGAGGTACTGCTGAGGAAGCACTTCGTTGAAGCCCTCGAAGAAGGCCTGGCTCTGTTCCTCCACTCCTCTGGACAGCCTCCACTCGGCCACTAACCTGGACACAACATGGACGCAGCCAGCGTTACAGCAAATGTATCCTCGGACAGCCAGTCCTCGGGACACATCACCTAGCACATTCAGAGCTTGAAGTTGATGATATAGTAGCTACGGCCAAGGCTGCTACAGTCTTTCTGTTACAGCGGAAAAATAAAAATGTATACGGACAGTGTGGGTTTGTAACATCGCAACAGCTAGACCAGACCTAGACGGTCATACCTGCCGCTCTTATTAGGGCCGGTCCATGACGGACTCTTGAATAGTCGACAGGTTACAGTAACCGCTCGCCCAGCGGGCACGTTTAATGAGCGCCCCCGCCAGAACTTGCCATCGGCTGAGAAACGGTGCCGTGATGACCACTAGGAGTTAACATCGTCCAAGTGGAGGAAAGAAAACGGTTGAGCTTCCCAGCACTTTCCCTCCATGAATCATGGCATCCTACCCATTTCACAGATTGTTCTGTGACGTCCACGAGTTGAACCGCTGGTAGAATGCGTGAAAGGCACGCCCTGGGGAGCACTTATCGTGTCATCTTGACGGCAGTGCTGACGACACCGCCGACTCGATGATTCACATACACTAGTGCCACGGGCAACCGGAACCACCCAGGAGACTAGAATGCAGTGAGTCAACCCAGTGACCCGCCGTCACCAGGCAACGGGCGGATGGCAGAGGACGAGCGGGGGAGGGGAGGGGGGGGGGGGTGCCTCCCC
>JAOPJL010000026.1:11974665-11987152 GCA_027123545.1 Trisopterus esmarkii | reverse complement strand
CACACACACACACACACACACACACACACACACACACACACACACACACACACACACACACACACACACAGAATAGGAACAAGTAGGACACTAAAAGCCCCTTTCACACATGCAGTCCTGTGTGTATGAAAACCGGTATCAAAAAATCCAACTTTCCTGTATTAGACGTAACATTACTGGCAAGGACAAAACCATGTGTGAACAATGCTGTAACATCGCTGGCACAAGCACGCATAAGATAGGACGTGCTGATGGATGAAACCAAGACCAATTTAATCTGTGCCGGCTTTGCGGTGTAAACAACGGTTTTATTATACATCCATGGATAACACATGCAGGAGGGAAATATATGAATCACCGTACAACTTAAAGATTTTCTTACAGCTGACCGGGGAGCTATTTGATTCGGCAAGTCACACAGGTTTAATCTAACGTTTGGCAAAATCAGCCAACTGGACACATATTGTTCTCAAATTTGTTTCAGAAACACTGATTCTGAGGCAAAGTGAACATAACATTTCCGGGAAATTACAACAAAGGAAACCATTTGAAAATGGTGGTCTTCCGCTGAATAAGGGGAAAGGCTTGTCTTGTGTGAACGCAGAAGCTGCTAAATGTAATGATTAATTTACAGCATTCATGTGTGTAGGGGGGCTCAAGACAGACAACAACAGAGAATCTCACCCTTGGGTCCTGGGGTCCTCCCATTGAGTTGTGCGATTTGTATGATGAACATAATACACTCTGCCATTCGTGTCCGTTCGCTTCTCTGATTGGTCAAAAAGATAGAAAGGTAAAACAATACCCTATTTAATAAGCAAACTTGTATATTGAGCCTGCTGGCAGTCAATGCCCTCTAAACTAAAGGTAAAAAAACAGAATTATATTAATTACCTTATTTACCACTGCTTGTTATCAATACATACAGTGCTCTTCTATACATTAAGTGCTATTTTAGGGTTTAAGGTCACCAGTCTATCAGAATGTTCCAACTATGTGATCCTATGGCAGCAAACAATGAAAACCCAATCCCAATGTTTTTGTCATGTTCACAATTACACTGTCTGTATATGTATATTGTCAGATCATTTAAGCAGTGTGTAAAACATTCAACTTGTACAGTTGAAAGTTCTGTGTAATATCTCAGGACTGGCGTCTACTGCTAGATCTAGTCACAGCCTCAATGAAGTCTAAAGCAATAATTAATTGGATCTCCAGTAATGCTTACCCCAGCCATGTGGAAGAGGTCCAAGGGGGTCAAACTCTTTATTGGCTGCGGGAGCGAGCTGATCTTGGAGCTAAGACGGGGGCAGAGACAGAGTTATTGCAAACCACATGGCATTTGGAGAAACATCTTCACAAATACCTCAGAAGGTCATGTTCGAACGAAGTGTTATTGGATGTTATGACAGCTGTGGGAAAAAACGCAGTGTCAGGGAAGGACGCATCATGGGAGAATGATGTAGCATAACATACACCTGGGATCATACAGATAGACCGTAAACATGTCACACGGTAGGATGATAAGGAAGGTTAAGGCCCAGTTCACACCGTGTCTCACCGAAAACAGTTTCTCAACCATTAGGGTTTTCTTTGTACTTAATTGTATTTCATCTAATATGGGCAGAATATTTTGCAATCAATGTGTACTTTAGAACTAAAATAAAGATGACAAAGAAAATATAGGCATTGCAAAACCGATCTTGATTGCTGTCAACACATTTCTTTTCAATGGTTAAGGTCTATGAAACAATATATTCATAGCACCTAACCCTATTTCACAGAATATGTACAGCAACATTGTGTCAGTATCGCTAACCCTGTGGTTCTAAGCGGGGACGGTCATGCCCTAGTTCACGATGACCGCTACGTCCCCGGAACACGCCTGTGGCCTGGCTGGCGACTGTCCCCCGACGTCCCCCTCACCCCATAGATGAACCTCTGGTTGAACTGCTGCATGGCGCCCTGCAGCTGGCTGCGCTGGTGCTGCCACTCCTCAAAGTTGCGCACCGACTCCTGGGTGGGCCGCTGCCACGTGGTGGTGCGCGTCATGTGGTCCACGTAGTACACTCTGCCCATGGGGTCCACCCGGCGCTCCCACCTGCACACACACACACACACACACACACTCATGTGTGAACACGATAGACGTTCTACTCCTCCATAAGGATCCCAAGTAGACGCCGCCAAAGAGAACAACGATAACTAATATAAAGTAGTAATAGTGATAGTAGTGATTGCTGTACAGAAAGTTTTGAAGCAAAATTTGACAAGGTTTTGTTGAGCAAGATTTTAGCTACAATAATAATTACAGGGAACTCTGGAAGGACAGAGGCTATTGCTCAACGGACCCTAATCCACGATATGACAAACTAGTTGTGAGTTTGTGAGTTAGAACGAGTTAACCTTTGAAACGGAAAATGTCTCTGGCATTTTAATACACCCAGTCTATCTTTTTGCAGAGCACAACAAAGTCCAACGTATGCCATGCACAACATCAACCAAGCATAACACTGGAGTGTGTCAGGACACTGAGGAACAGGTTCTGTACCCTGGGGACAGCGCTTCAGGCCGCTCCCAAGACGTCCTCTTCTCGATGTGATCAACAAAGTACATGCGGCCGTTTTGATCTACCCGCTGCTCCCACCTGCACACACAGACACAGACACAGACAGACACACACACACACCCGTTAACAAACAACCAACCAACGTTTGTTCTAATGGGTAAAAAGACCTTTGGTGTTTGCAAATGCAATGACGTCTTCAGTCTAACACTCACAGCCCTCAGTTTAGGTTCTGAAATGGAAACCAACATGTCCACATCAACCCCTTGCCCCTCTTTACCCTGGCGGCAGGGGTCCGTTGTTAACAGGTGTGACTCTTGGGACGACGGAACCCGAGCCTGCAGCAGGTGGGGCCGGAGGTGGTGGTGGTGGTGGTTCAGGACCACTGGGGGTCACTGAGGCCTCTCCTCCTTCTCCCACTGCTGCTGCTGCTGCTGCACCACCAGGGCTGTTCTGTGGGTTGGAAGCCCCGCTCACAGCAGCCAGCGTGGCGCCGTTTGTTATGGCAGCGACCTCGTTCACATCACAGGTGGATGAGCTGTTGGAGGAGGCTGGGCAGTGGAGCAGAGGGGGGTGGGGAGATCAAGGGCAGAGTAGAGAGGAGTTCATTTGTAAAGCTCTATTGAGAACCAGCTCTTCAGGGACGGTAGTGGCAGCGGTACATAACGATTACATATTACGATACAAGCAATGTATCTGGAATCAGTTGCCTGTAATTCTTATCGGGGCTGGTTCTACTACCTGGTGAGGCGGTGGGTCTGCGGGGGGTGGGTGGCGGGGGCCGGGCGGGTCTCGGAGGACGTAGGGCCCCCGAGCCCCCTGGAGAGGGAGCTGGAGAACCCGTTTGGTTGACGCCGTTGCCGTTTGGCACGATGACCCACTCATCCGACTCACTGGAAGGAGACGGATCTCGGCTCGACCTGCAAAAGGGAATGGTCAAGCGCTCTCTTACAGCACTCAGACGTGTGGCATGCGATAATACGACAAGTATGAAGTACGGAAGAGTATGAACCTGTTTCCGGTGTCTCTGTTTGGCCTTGCCTTCCCATTAGAGGCAGCTTCTGGATAATGGTAGAGAAAAGCATTGTTTAAATGCATAATACAATAATTTATTTTTTAGCTACAAAAACTTTGAGCAGCTATCTAACACAAACAATCCCGCTCGAATGTCCTGTGTGTTTGTAAGTCATCACCGTGTTCTCTCTCAGCAGAGGTGAAGGTCTCTGCGTCGACCTGCAGGCCATCCAACAGGACAGACAGGTCACCAACGACGTCCTGCCGATCCCTGTCCGACGCAAGCTGCAGATTCTGCACCACCTCACATACTGGTGGGACACACACACACACACACACACACAGTTAGAGAACATTCCTCAATATTCCCTATGTCATGAGATCAGCACATGTTTTCCCAGGATGGGTCTTATGAAGAGTCTTTGTAATGGTAGATTTGTCTTTAAGAAAAGCTATAGTTGGTTATAAGCTACATGCAGTAGAATCTGCTGTGGAAACTGATGCAACACTGAATAAGATTACGTTAGAGATACGACATAGATACTTGAATATTGCTAGAAGTATGCATGAGTAATATACAAAAATTAAGCTGCATTTATCTTTTCCAAATCCATATTTGCAGGTTGGTGATTTTGCAATCAACCAAAAACAAACATTCTATACTACAAAGCAAATAAAACTGATTCAGAGGATGTATCGGGTTAGGGGGTAGCCTACATCTAATCCTAAACCACCCAGAAACAAAATTAAGAATAGACAATATTTCAATGAATTGCAGGTTTTTCATAAATATTCATGAGATGTATAGCTGTGGGAAACAACTGCTTGGCATTCACTTCCAAATGTCACCAGAATTTCAACAACATTTTCTCCAACCCAGTGGAAAAACTAATTCCACACATGAAATAAAACTCTTATCTAATAAATGCTTTAAAAAATCCCCAATCAAGAACAGTCTGAAGGCATTTGGCAAACATCTTTGTGTGGTGCTTCTGCATAAAATCTGAGTTTGGTGCAGGACACAGCTTTTCTACATTTTTTGGGGTTTTGTTGTGATGGCTAGGGTGGAGCGTCGACTGAAAATTTGAATCTGGCAGAAAACCAAAGCCAGCCTTCAAACACATGCTATGAGTAATTGTTGACAATAAATGCATCCCAGTGCATGCATGTGTCACAACTTCGTAATACAGCTGCACACCAGAAGTAAGCACAAATACATTTGAGCACAAATATATGAATATTATTACATATATACATTGTTTATTATAATTTTTGTCTATATCATGCAATTTAAGAAATTTAATAATAGGTACCCCAATTTTAACCTAAGAGGGCAAATTGTTCATGTTTTGGTTACTTCCAACCTGTGGTAAAACCTTAGCACACCATATTAAAACAGCATATTATGAATAGACCGGAGCACAAAAGACCCTTACATTTCAAGTCATTAGCCTTGAGAGCTTTGCTTATCTCCAGTGTTGCTATTCCCAACAACATGTCGGCCTTGAGAGTCTGATGGCTCCAAACTCGGAAGATCAACTTGCTGAATGGGGTAACAATGCTGAGGAATAAAAAAAAAATTCAAGCGTGTTAAATAACAGTTGAACGCATCAACTTTAAATTCACTGCATACATCAATACTATGACCTTTTCCTGCAGGGACCAAACAATTTCCACCAACAATCTTCAGAATTTTTTTGCCAACGTATGTTACACTGTACATGCCTCCACTGCAGTAGTTTTAATATCTTGTGATAAGTAGAGGTAATTTGGCAATAGCATGGGTGATAAGGGGCCATCTATGTACTGGAGCATACTTACACTGTGAGTGCTTGCTTCCATTTTGGACTGTGTGTGTTATTACACTTCTCTGTCTTCTTTGACTGTCCGTCCACAGCAACTTCAACATATGGGCTTGGGCCAAACCAGTTCTTTTTGTTTTCCTTCAGCTTGGCTGACAGCACTAAAATAGGAAAATAATAAACATTAAGTGAAAAAACATTGTTTTTTTGACTCATACACTAGTCTACAATATATTTGCCTATGAACTATATCTAACATTATTGCAACCAACTGTAAATAGATTAACTGAATTGCCAACTTACCTGTAACTTGTAACTGAGCCTTCATGGTCGTGCCATTACACTGCAGCCATCATACACAGAAAGGACCTGTAACAAACACGGTGAGTGACATCACACGTAAACATCGTGACATCCTGTACAGGTAACCCACTTAAGGGATTATGCTGTAGCTGCACGTCGCTAGAATTATAGCACCGATTTAAATGGAGCAGTAAGCAGTCAAGTGTTTTCATTTCGCTCTATCATGATTCTCAAAGCACCTTACAGGCCAACATTCAATCGACAAGTGGAAAAACCCACCTGGCATTTAACCTGCACAATCACTAGTACCAAGTAAAAAAGGGGCTTTATTGGAACATAACATTAATAACTACTACTTTCAACATAATGTGATGCGCTTAGGAATCAAATCAAAGAAAAACGTATTTGGACTCGATCACTGGGCCCACTAAAGGGACAAGTGTACGTCTAGGAATTTAGCGTCAAATAGTTGCTATAGATTGGTTATTGTACATGATATTATTAAGCATATCATTGAAATGATTAGTCTAAGGAGAATAATAAGGACACTAAAGCATAACATCCAGTACATTCCTAACAGACACAGTTGCTTCAGCGAATGGAGGCAATATGAAACTAAACATCGATTCAATCCAGTCGGGCTTATGTAAAATAAGCCCCCACTGACTTCAATTCATTTTTATACTCACGATGAATGGAAATGATGCGCTGCTCATTGACATTATATGAACTATGACAACAACCGAGGTGGCGTAATCGTGGGCGATTAGGATAAGAAGCTAAAGTTGACAATCTTTCGTTTTTAATTGACAATTATTTCTCACAAGTCGTGGGACAATCTACACATCTAAATATATAGACCGCTGCTGCAAACTTAGTTTACAACCACCGAATCCAAATGAAGGATACAGCTAGCTTACGATTTAAGCTAACTGCATTACTTTAGAGCTAACGCCAAACCGAGGCTTCAACCTAGTCGTCCTTTCAAATCTTTAGAATTGACAGATCGCCCAATTATTAGGAACTTGAAACACAAACGATTCTACGTGTACATGGGGACTGACCGTTATAAAGAAGTCATCCAGTGCCACCAACACACCGACCAACACTTATTTTCGCTACACACAAAAATTGTTGACAGGTTGCTGCCAGCAGCTTGTCAGCCCGCCAGCTTCCGGTAGAACGACGTACTGCTCTTCAAAATTAAAGTCGTCAGCGTCAAATTGTTACACATTATTGGACGATATAACGTTTCGGAGTAACGTCACACGTGTATTAAATAATAGTCAATATTTTGCTATTTATTAATAGTTGAATGTCAACAAGATGCACAGTAGGCAGGCTGAGAGTAAAATTATGATCTGATCTGCTCTGAATAACGTTAACGTTATAAACATTTGATAGAACTGATAAAGATATAGTAGATAATATTGTGTATTTCCAGTTTCTGCAGGGCATGTATGAATGTTGGCATTTGTTACATTCCATATGAGGTGCCAAAAGGGACAACACAAACATATTATACTCAATGTGTCACTCTGGAGGGAAGTATATATATATATATATATTAATATATATTCGTCGATATATGCAATAAACTTAAAATAGATATATAATATAACACACTATGATATACCAGAGCCTACATGGATGTACCACGGATGTATGGCTTTTAACTACCCCATGATAATGCACGTGATTGGCTGACGAGAAGGCTATCTGAAGTCTCGTGATAGCAGCTCCATTGTTGTGCTACGGCTTTATGCATGCCTGCCATATTAAAATCAATGTAAACACGAATAATACATCATAATTGTCACCGCTAACACAATGCTTTCCCGTTTATTAAAGGAGCACCAGGCTAAGCAAAACGAGCGCAAAGAGCTCCAAGGTGAGTTTCAGATCATCTAAATCGATAGCAACATTGCTAGCTTAAATGCTAAAAACACGGTTGTTGGTAGTCTAAGTTTAACCTATCTACAGCGAGATATAGATGATTGACCGATCGCATCGGTGATGCGATCGAACAATGTGAACAACAACGTCTGCAATTAAATGTATTGTCATTAATTTCGCACAGAGAGAAGAAGACGGGAAGCCATTGCTGCGGCTACCTGTCTGACAGAAGCTTTGGTGGACCACCTTAACGTTGGGTACGATGTGACTTGATATGTTCAGTCAGGTGTGGTACCTGATAGTTTTTGTGTTGGATAGATTATACGTTTCATCTCATATACAGCATTTGTTTAGGCGTAACGTTACAGATGACTTGATGATTACTCGATGATTTTCATCGAGTAAAGATGCTAGATGCTACTACATGGTACACAGTGAAAGTCGACCATTATCATATATCACCATATCATGATAATAAACCTTATGTACCAACTGTTAACGTCACAGTGCACCACTGATGTGTGCCTTGTTTTTAGGGTAGCCCAGGCATACGTTAACCAGCGCAAGTTGGACCATGAGGTGAAGACTCTCCAGGTGCAAGCCAGTCAATTTTCCAAGCAGACCGCCCAGTGGATCAGCATGGTGGAGGGCTTCAATCAAGCCCTAAAGGTATGGTGCTGTAGATTATGATTGCAGAGTGTTGACAAGCTGTCATCAGCCACAAAATTGTATTTGATTAAACCCACCCTATGAGCTTGCACCATGCATCCATATGTGACATTTCAACGTACAGTTGAAATCCATCAGTCTTTTAGATCACAGAAAGTCGTTACCAAATGCAACTCAAAAACACCTATCTCTTTGTTAGGAAATTGGAGATGTGGAAAACTGGGCTCGCAGCATTGAGATAGACATGAGGACAATAGCAACTGCTTTGGAGTATGTCCACAAGGGTCAGCTTCAGTCTGCCTCATCCTGAGCATGAGGAGGATGGACGTGTCATGAACTGCCAGCTTCAAAGCTGAAACCCCAGCTGCTCTGCAACAAGAGGAGTATCGGAAATATGGAGATCAGGAGACCAGCCCTCGTTTTAAAACTGAAGACTTCAAGATGCCTGAAGCTTCTTGCTGAGCACAGCTTGAATTGTTGGTTTTCAAGGAAATACAGAAGAAATGTATTTATATATATGCAAGGCTGCAATGTTTATTTACAATATATTTACTGTTTGGTACTAACTCCCTTGTTCCTTTAACTGCTGATCAATAGCTTAAGCAACAACACAGCTGTGTTCAGTTTGTCTGCAGTAGCTGTGATTGTCTAGGCAAATACAAAAGTTCACGTAAAACAGAGAGCAACTCTCAACTGTGACTGAGAAAAGGGTGAACTGTGTGAAATTGGATTTATTGACATGTTATAGCTTTAAGAGGCCATAAACAAGATTACCTCTGTGTTCTTTACCATGGTAGCGCTATCACTACTTGCCCTCGGGTAGGCTTTTATGCTTTTAAACCCTCTGTCCTGTAAACTAAAGCCATACGGGATATGCATTAATGGCTGCATTGACGGGTTCTCACGCAAAGTCATGTGGCTGCGGGCCGCTCTCACCAACAACGATCCGAAAGTCATCGGGGTGTACTTTGTGGAGACACTGGAGCGCTGTGGGGGCTGTCCCAGGCTTGTACGGACTGACATGGGCACTGAGAACGTGGTTGTCAGTTTATGTTTATTTAATATACAGTGTGTAGCTATTCATTCTTTAAACTGTTGTGAAAATAAGACACACCACAACGCAATTTAATAAACTCTTATTGCATTGTTATATGCAAAGGTCACTGTTTAAAAATGCACAGTGTTTCAGCTAGGCTATGTCTAAATCATTCTTGTTCCTTCAACAGGAGCTATTAAATGACATCCAGGGTGTTTGGAATGCTCACCGTATAAGGCCCTCCAAGAACCCCAACGTGCCAAGTGGGATACCTGATGTCATGTACATGGCCCCTCACCTTTGGGGTGCAGAAAACTGTCTTGTTCCACTAACTGAAGATCTGACTGCATGTAAACACAGCTGCACATTTTTAAGTTCAGCCCCATGTGACGTGGATTTGTTTGATTTGTGCACAATAATAATGGATTATTATTATATTATTATTATAACATTTTCATCTTCAAGTTTCTGAATCACATCTTGCAATTTGCGCTCCTTCAAGAATTCTCGCAGTGGAGTATCCATAGTTGACCTGTAAAACACAGGAAAGTAAAATCAATAGTTAAACAGCCTTAAAAAACAAATAGATTTTCCAGATTCTCAATCTATGAATACTGTTGCTGCAAATACTGGCGCCCTGCTCCATCTTTCTTTCTTTTTTGATTCATTGTCGTGTGAACTACTGGGCTAATTTGAATTTCCCTCCTAGGGATGAATAAAGTAGGATACAGTGTAAATGTAATTTACCACTCAACTCACTCTCAATTATTTTTTAAAGACAGATGCACATTGTTGAGCTCTGAGGTTGATTCAGCAGATTTAAACATCATCCTAGGCTACTGAAGAACAGCATCTGATAGCCTACTGTCCATGAAATTACTTTAATCTTTGATAAATCAAAGTGAAATGGTTTTATTATCAGTAGGCTGTTATAGACTGATCAATTTTCTAATCAGTGTTCTATCCAGGACCAACCATACCAACATAACAGGAAACAAAATAGTTTTAAGGAATTGTATCACATCTCACTGCAGAGACTGATTAATAATATAGTGAACTATTTATCTGCTGTAATTCACCACCACTTTCCGGAGGATGACACTGGGTGTCGTCATGACACTGAGTGTCACCATAACACTCCATTCCACCGTTACTGTATTGTTGATAGCATATTGGCTGTGATCATAGATGACTTTATTTATGATCATCACGTAATTTTAATAAGACAATACGGATAAGGTTTTAGCTATATGTCACATTTTCACGTCAATCACCGTTGCAACTACTCGGATGTTTGAAGTCTATAAAACGAATTGTTGAACAAACATTTTAGATTAGCTGGGCCAACCGTTAGCTGTTAGCCGTTAGCAGTGTCAATAACTCAATAAACGGCCCATGAAAAAAAAAAGAAATCCAGCGGATATCCTAGTTAGAACATGATTGAGCTAACTGGAGTAGTTTCATCTCGTGTTCGACAATAACGGGAGGGTTTTGACAGTTGACGGTTTGCTGCTGCTGTAGCTGTCAGCAGCAGCAAAGCTAAGAACTACCATAACCATAATTACAAAAACTTGCACACAGGAATAGTAATGTTTGTTCAATAATTAGTTTTATAGACTTAACAAACATCAGATTTAGTCAAAACGGTTTTGATCAAGGCTAAAGGTTCCCTTGGCAACGTGATACAGTGAGCTACTGTAAATAGCATCTAGACTGCAAAAAACGGCGTCGGTAGGTAGCATCATTAAATATTAGGCTATTGCAGCTTATGTATTCCCTCAGCTGAGCTTCTGACACATGATGCTAGTTTCAAATAAGATGATCAGTGGCAATGAAAGACACTTTTTTAGTCGGTTTTAAGGTGAACATCTGAACAGAACTGGGCCCGGATCAGGTCTGCAGTAATAAGTTAGCGAGAGGATCTAGCCAGGTTAAACGAGACACCTTCGTGCCACACAGAACACTGGCTTTATGCTCAGCATACCTCGCTCAGTTAGGCTACTACTTGAAAAGTGTCCTGATGTCTGTGCAGGGCTGCAGCTCCGATGTGTTTACCACCGCACATTGCACAACAGAACGCCGTGTAGTAGGCAAAGCGGTAGTATGGCAACGAAGTTTGTAAGTCGGGTGAGACGGTAGCTAACGTTACCGTTGTAATAAAGTATTAAACACAAACCTAATTAGCTAACGTTACCGTTGTAATAAAGTATTAAACACAAACCTAATTAGCCTAAAAAACTGTAGGGCATATCAAGAAGACAAGAAAAGACACTCACCTTGGGCATCACAACACGACTCGACCACTACTGGCGCTCGATTTGCTCACCCAGTCCAGTGCACGTTAGACTATAGGCTACATATTTCGTGGCCACAAATTACTATTTCGTGGGAACGAATTAATATTTCGTGGCCACAAATTACCTATTTCGTGGCCACAAATTACCTATTTCGTGGGAACGAATTACCTATTTCGTGGGAACGGATTACTATTTCGTGGGAACGGATTACTATTTTGTGGGAACGAATTAATATTTCGTGGCCACAACTTATTTTTTTTTTTTTCCCATGACATATCCGGGGCTCCGTATATTTCAGAAAAGTGTCATTTGTTTTTGTTGAAAAACAAATCTCTCATTCTCGCTCGCTATTTCTCTGTTTCTCTACCACTGTATCTGTAGAACAAATGCCTGGTATTAATCACCAACTCATTAGAGAACGTAAGAGGCCTAATGCCTGCTTCTAGAACCAGAACCCCTGCTCCAGGTTAATCAGCAGCCGTGGCGTCAATGTGGCGGGGGGTACAGCACCTGTCTCTCAGGGCAGGGGTCCTCAGGTCCGTGATGAGAGGGATGGTCCTCTTGAACTGCTCAATGCTGTTCCTGGTACTGTCCACTATGTCCCACTTCTTGTCCTGTGGAAACAACGTTAGTTAAGGTGGGTTGAGTGTATATTCTTTTTATCCATGCATATCATATCAGCACATTTGGTAAAGATATAGATAATATTGAGACAACGTAGTGGCCACTCCCTGTCACAAGGAACTGGGTTTGATTACCTAATGTCTGCTGCCTACTGCAGGCATCCTGGCGCAAGGAAGCCACTTGATCCATATTTAGAGTCCCAATGTGTGTGTGTGTGTGTGTGTGTGTGTGTGTGTGTGTGTGTGTGTGGGTGTGTGTGTGTGTGTGTGTGTGGGTGTGT
>JAOPJL010000026.1:11744255-11770780 GCA_027123545.1 Trisopterus esmarkii | reverse complement strand
CCCCCCCCCCCCCCCCCCCCCCCCCCCCCCCCCCCCCCCCCCCCCCCCCCCCCCCCCCCCCCCCCGCCCCCGCCCCCGCCGCGGCCGACGGGTTCTGGTGTGGGTCTGCAGTGGTGGTCGTGGACACCTCCTCCACCGTTGAATTCGAAACATATGCTGGTGGATATTTCAGGTCTCATCTTGTAAATGCATGCTTGTATTCGTCCTGTGCATGCATTTCATTGTTTTATTATTTTTTATGTTTTTATAGATAAATAAATATATACATTTGCCAAATTTGCCTAAGTGATAAACCGCAACAGGAAGATGGTTTTGTGTGTGGGTGTGAGTGTGTGTATGCCTGTGCGCAAGCACATGTGTGTTCACGCACGCACGTGTGTTTGTGTGTGTGTGTCTTGTGTAGTGATTAGTGAATCACGTAGCCACATGCTCTTTGGTTTTATATGTTTATTTTGATTACAGACAAACAAGCTGAAATGTATCTCAATCTGGTCTTTTCAATTCTCCATTCAATGTTTGCCCGGTGAGCCAGAAAACGTGTGAGTGTATGACTTCCTCTTCCCAACTTAATTTCCTGTTATCTCGTCTCTTGGGATAGGCTGAGATTGCCACGCTCACTGGATTGGTCTATTCCTTAGAGTACGGTTGGCCTGTTAAAAGTTCTTTATCTGTGTGTTCTAGTTGCAAACGTCTTATCAAAGCACAATACCGCCAATATGTAGAGGTAATGTAAAAGAAATGTACTCTTCTTATTGATATATTGTCATATTGTCAACATCATTATTTCTGTGTTGATCAGAACTTTTTTTGTTTTTTTGTATAATTTTAGCTTTTCTTTTTTATTTTATACAAAAACAAATGTTGCCTGATAATCAAATTTCCATTTTCCAGGTAATGGGCTATTCTATTTAGCTAACGAAACAAATATATAAAAATCATTAATGGTATTAATGTTGATATTATCATTAACATTAATGTCAATTGTTCATTTTAATGTACTGTATATACGTATCATTTTGCAAATTACTATTCTATGGAGATTTTATTCCTAAACCTCAATACACTATGAAAGATTGAATTGCAAGCTGCTGTATGATAGGTGAACAGTTGCAAAGACACTCTATTTGTATTTTTCAAATGAAGATACTGTGCAAACGTTCATTTTTAATCACATGAAGTAGCTCTAGAAAAACGATTAAGAATGCTATAATTCATTCAGTACATTTTGCTTGTATGTTTCCCCAAGTGCAACCTTATCAATTTCTCTCTTTTTTTCTCCATTTAATTTACTTGCTCTGTTAGAATTTTGCTAATGGCTTTGGGGTAAGGAGGCTAATCTTTTAATAAGTCAGATATTTCTTATCTTTACTTATACAGGTTACCTGAGGTGAATATGAACAGCCTTTAGCCCCAACACTACCCGTGTTACGAGACACTGAAACTCTGAAACATAATTACGCTTCCAATTGATGTGGATGGATGAGAAATATTCTGTGAAGCCTTTTATCCACCTTGTCTGTCAGAAACCTACATGGTGTTAAAGCTTCCTTAATGTTCCACAGAACACCTGCCACTACCAACTGGCCCAGTTGCAATGGGAAAGTAGCTAAGTAATGCATTGTGGTCTGCATGTGCTCAGACCTAAGCCTACTCCTAAAAAGCCAGCTACGCCTCCACTAATGTGGCTTGAAACAAGTTCTGGCTTGCTGCTCACATACAGTTTATTTTGGGTTATCCAAGGACAAGGAGGGAACTTCCATTTGTCCATGAAAACTTTTCTTTTAGTGGGAAATGAAACATCAACGTTTTACATCTGATGCAAGCACACATTCCCTTTCATTATTCAATATGTTAACCTCACGGTCACCATTCATTAATATGTTAGTATAAGGCAGTCCTGCAGGATTACTGCCGAGTCCTACACATATTTTTCTCTTATGAATTTCTACGACATGATTCTATCAGTGATTAGTATTTTTTTCTCTGTTGTACCTGCCAAGAAGACAAATTAACCAAGAATAAAATATGATGCAGTTAATTTCCTGTTGCTACTTATTGTGTCTTTGTCTGAGTCGCAGTCGGCTGCTTTGTGGATCGATTTAAAGATTGCACCATAAAAGCCTACTGAACATAGACAGTCCACAGCCCCATTACCTAGAGATAAACACATATATATTCTGTAAATACATATATATACTTTCACCCGTCCTGTAACTGGAGATATGCTCCGTTTTGTCCAACCATGCATCATACGACCTGTCAACAATACAGTGCATTCACTTTATTTTCTTTCTACAGAATGAATCTCCAGCTATACCTATATTATATGAATACGATCATTCTCATTGATAAGAGTGTGTTGTCTCGATAGAAGAGAAACGACCACATTCAGTTCATCAGATGAATGATAACAGATTGCCACCCTCCCACTCCCACCCTTGCTGGAACGTGGCATGTGGCTCCATTTAGCTGGTGCTGCCCCCTCCTGCGGCGCCTGGCTCCCAGACCTGGCACAAGAAGCTCTGCAGCGTCAACACTTTCTTGTGGTGGTCTCCATGAGGCCGTACAGAGCCCACAGGCGAGCGTCTGGCCTGATCTTATTGATGGTACCCCTTGGGTTCCTGGGTGGCCGTTAATGGATTCCTACCGTCTGTTGCTCAGAGCTTTCTTGTTTCAAGGAAAGCCCAATTGTGGACTACCAGGAGCCAGAAATGGTGATTAACTCGAGGGGTGGTACATTGAGAATGGTTTGCTATCATCTCATGCAGTTTATTGCCAGTATAATGCAGATTTAGATTCAAGGCATTAAAGGATTAGAATGATCATTTTTGACCCTGACTTGGACTTGGATGAGGTTGAATAATAATGAGGGAAGGGAGCAGGTACCCTCATTGAAAGGGACTCTGTTTCAGACCAGTGCCAATCTCAACTGTTTTCTTGAATTTCTATTGTTATTTAATACTCCCTGGATTTGATTTTGCCCTCCTGAACCCAATCAAAATAGCCACCATACACAGAGCATCATATTTATTATTATTATTTATTATATATTTATTTGTTTATTTATCTTTGCATATATGATTAGTTTTAATTAAAGACGAATGCCATATTGAACAATGGCCAATTATGAATTCTTATTTTAAAAGCCATTGGCACGTGTTCAAACATCTCTGCGTCTCAGAGTCGATTTTTGTCTTAAATCTAATACTAAAACTCCTTGCATTTACTAATAAAAAACACACTTAATATGCTACTTCACGCTGGTCTTGGTCTGGAGAACAATCTTATGCAACGGTACCCCCAATTTCCCTTTGGTTTTGTGCTCTTGTCATTCAAGACCCAAGGGGAAAAAGGGAATATATCAGACTTTAAGGCATGCAGGCGTCTCTGTGGAGTTCCACAGAGCACCCCACGATGAGAAGTGTCAAAGAAGAGAATGACACATCACGCGTGCTTGTGGATTTATCATCCCTCAATGCGATGTCAAAGATGAGAACTTTTGATTTATTTTTTCGGTCCTACTTTCAATGTGTCTTGTCATGTCTCACAATGCAATTTAAAAAGTCTAGCCATTCGTCAAGGATGAGGCTGAACCAAAAGATTCCTGTGGGCTTGACTCAGCACGCCTCTCATTAGGAGGATTAAACAACTGTCATTCAAACTGGTGACTCTGGGAAGCTGTGTCAGATTTCATACTCCTGTCTCTCACTGACTGTTGCCCCAACGGCTTCAGAGCACTTCCCCATTCCCTTAATGATATTTAAGCTGTCAACACTTGGCCCTAATTGACCAATTTATGTTTTGTAGCGACGGGGGAAGACATGTGTCCAGGGAGTTTCATGAAGCATCAAGTGGATGAGATAGCATGAAAACTTGTACATGACTCTCTTGTACTCTCATGTGCATGTGACCGCACCTTGACTGCACGTTGCCAGCACACACAGGTAACGTAGGTTCACTGGTTCATTCTAACAAGGATTTATTCATGCCTCATCATTTATTTGGTCAAACACGTTATGATAATTTATAATGTGAAACTGCTACTTCTTTGTTGAAGGTTTTTTTTTAATAAACACATAAATGTAGAAGATAGTATCTAATTATAATTAAGTATAACCCTTGCAATTTCCCATAACTAGGAAATAATCTTTCACATTAACAGTTTAATAGGCTTTCTCCACACTACTCAAATACATTTTTTTGTGATAATCAATTCAACCATTACAAAAACAATATCGTGGGGCACCAGGCTAATCTTATGATGAATTACCTGCTTTGGTTTTCTACCTTATCCTTCATTGAATGGATCAACAATGCCACTTTTAGTTAGTTAGTTCAATGTCAAATGGAAGAATGTGCGCATTGGTGCAATTGGACTTGCTTGACTAAAAGTGACTGAATTGTTTCTCTCAGTTCAATGACAACATTGACCTTAAGTTCACTCTCGCATAAAAAGTTAGAAAAAATAGAAAAAACTTCAAGAAGGTACATTAAGTGGAAATTAATTAATGTAACATTAAAACATTTTCTATAGTGTTGAATTTAATGACAAAGTATCTTTTTGATGAATCTCTTATATTTTGCATTTTTCCGGCCTTTTAGTGTGGCTGCGTTTAAAGCATGAATTACTGAAGGTAAGATGTGTAATTTGTAAGAAATTGCAGGTATTGTCAGGTAGGCTATTAGTGAGTGAAAGGCTCTCTGAGCATATCTGTCTCGGTTGACACCAGTCATATCTCTGTATGAGACCATTCTGATTTAAGACCGCTTCCAGGTCAATCCTAATCGATCAGGATATCTCTTCCCTGATTGCAATTGCACCAATGGATCACTTTAAAGTATAATGCTAATAAGGGGACAGTCAACACCTTGTTCAGAGAATACACTCAAAACCTCCTTTAAAATGTATTTACAGCATTATATCACAACTGTGCTGCATGCAGCACTCAACTATTGTTCTTCATAAGATTTATTCTTTCTTTCTTTCTTTCCCCTTCCACAATTTTTTACCTAGAGACTTTATTCCAATTTAAAATGTTCTGATTGGCTTGGAATCGCACAATTCCATTCAAATCTTTAAAGTATTATAAACATTTTAAGATATTCTACTTTTAAAATATTATTCTTAACTTCAACTAGGCCTAGGCCTACTTCATACTTCGTAACTTGGTACATTTTTAACCGTTAACTTTCGTTCAAACATTTAACAAATCAACACTTGTATCTACAATTAAATCTTAAAGCAGAATTTCAATATAATTTATACTTTTTTCAGTTTAAATTCATACCCGCTTCAGCGTGTGATGTCACACGGTTGTGCTAGCTGAACGGTTGTGCTAGCTGGCTATCACAAACCTCACCATTTCGGACATTAGGAGCCAAATCAGCATCAATATTTAACCTAGAAACACAATGTTAGTTAGTTACATTATTTCTTGTTATACTGGCGCTAAAATGATTTGAACTATTGGAAATATCATTGTTATATAGGCTATCAGGCTTTATTTGTTTCCAACCAAATGTTTTAAATGGTGTGCATGTTTACATCGTTTAGTCTGTTCAAATCCCTTCACTTGATTTTTTCTTTACAGCTTTAACTATGTGGCTTTACTAAAACCTATTTCCAACCTTACTTTGCACTACAGCACTCACCGTATTTTCTGCAGGAAATGCTTTCTTCTTCTATTCTGAGATGTTCTTCATTCAAGTAGTATTTGGTCATTATTTGATTTACATCATGGTTATTGCGCTATATGTTATCAGTATTTATGGTTAATTGTGGAGAACCTCAGCTCCCCCAAAGGGCTGAGGATGGACAGCGCAGGCTGGCAGGTAGAATGCAGTTGGGAATGGTGATTGACAATCACTATTATCCCTCGCATCTGAGGTCCTGGGAGCAACAATCAACTCCCGGCCTACTTAAGCCTGCCGGTGGCTACCCTGATGTGCGTTGTGGGAGATGGTAGCACGCTAAGCACGGCCAGTGGCCGCTGGCTGAACATTTTGTATGGAAGTAGGACCTCATGGATTAAATGAAGACTCCCAAAAGACAAGAGGAGCTAAGAAGGTGTGCTACAACTAACCCATTTTTCCTGGGTTTGCAGCTGATCTGCTCAGGTCTGCTGTCTTGAGTTTCCCCCTCCCCAGGCCCCGTCCAACGAGTGATTCCCTGAAGAGAAGATATCCCAGTCTGGGAAGAACCTTTGTTACCTTTTTTATCCCCAAACCTCTTTGTTCCTATTGCAGTGGTTTCAACAAAAGATGCCCCGAATTGGTTTAAGCCACAGCCGTTTCCTTGACGTTGACTGACTGTCCCTTCTGGGGTGCCACAATATGTACACATGACATATTGTGCATATATTTAAACACATGCATGATGCTCAATAGCTGGAGGTCTCACCGAAGACGGATGGTTTGGGTGTGTCAAGTCAACATCACCTACATGGATTCAGCTCAAGAGCCTATGGACGATGATATTAAGTTGTGATTAATAAGTTATATGCTATAGGTTAAAGGATATGGATATGTTGTGTGACATGTTATTTAGTGTATTAAATGCAACAGTTGAACTGAATCTGTTCCTCAGGTGATGGTGAATTGACATATTCGAACCATCTGTCTTCTGTGAGATGGTAAAAATCTGTACCTCCAGCTATTGAGCTTTCATACATGTGTTTACATGTTTCAGTCACTGTAAACTGTGCAATGTGTGTGACTGTGTCGCAACTTACATACTGCTTGCTATTCTGGTCTTTGTTTTCCATCATCGCCATTTCATTTAATAAGGTTGCAATGAACAATTGCAATGATTCAATAATCTACTGGGTACGAACGTGCCAAAGATAGTTGGCTGTGATTTGTGGCCTGAAAGGACAGAGAGACAGCTCTTTTACATTTGTAAATTATCATCCTCGATTCCCCATGGTAACCGAACTGTGACCTCATTCTTGCAATTCTGTGATTCATGCGACTTAAGTAAGTGCTGTTCTATGAATCAATAAATCCTTCAAATAAAATCATAAAACCAACAGGACTGTTTTGTTCGTCAAGGCTGTAAGTGAAAATAATAATTTAATACTCAATTTTTCCTTTAGCATTTCTGTTGAGTTGTATGGCTAATACATATGATAGAAACCATTCAGCTGGCTGGCTCAATATGACACAGGCTCAAGGAAAATGGATTGAATGATAAAATCCTATACAGTTTAAGGTGACATCAGTTAACTAGTATAATGTTTAGTACCATGAGCGGAAATGCCAGAATAAAATAGGATTTTTTTTACGTGTGGTCATTAAGTTTGAATCCATACTTCAATCAGTGGTAAAAAAAAAAAAAAAAGAAGCTTTTCCCCCTCTCATCTCCATGGCGACGGAGCGGAGCTGCCCAGAATAACAAATGGGCGATTCCTTCGCTATAAAACTCTCTTGCTATTATTTTAACTGTGAGAGTCACCTGGCTGCACCGATGTGGTTCTGACCTGAAAGGACAGAATCCAGGCCATCTTAAAAACTCTCTCCTGTGATTAAATGTTCTCCAGGTTGGACTGTTGGAGGAAGAAAATAAGATGAACCCAAAAAGATAGAAAATGTCCCTCACATGCACGGTAGTTTCCTTTGGATTATTTCATACACATATTGCATTTATCAGTTTGCTGCAAGACTGACCTCATGAATAAAGAAATGGCTGAATCTATGTGTTGGTTGGATGTGATGACATCTACAACTAGCCTTCTTATAGTGCATTGGAGAATAAAGTCCAACGGCTTAAATTGGGTCAACGCCAACAGATGATTCTCCTTTGTATTAAGCAGCTGTGTACTTCTGCAGTTCTGAGTGCTTGGGATATGAGATGTATTGTGAAATGTAAAATTAATATTATATATCTCTCTAGTATAGGTTGCCTTGTAAAAGGAAGGCTGCTAGTTCGATCCCCAGCTCCTCCTAGCTGAGTGCCCTGACTGCTCCCGACGAGCTGGCTGTCACCTTGCTTGACTCCACCGTTGAAGTTTGAATGTGTGTGTGAACCGTTGTAAGTCACTTTAGATGAAAACGACCCGGCCTGAACGTATAAGTGAGTACCAAGTGCACATTAGCAGCAATGGCAACCGGGATGCCAATTATGTATTGGATTCAAAAGACCTGATACCACAGAATATGATCCCAGCTCACTGGCCAGTATGATCAAGAGCACACTAGATATATTGACACATTCAATTTGGAAGACAATATGACTATTTTTGGTTAATTAATGGGGGGCTTTGTGACAAGCCTTTTTGCTTTATTATTATCTACATTATTTACAGTATTACTTAATGTAGATGCATGTAAGTAACATGGCATAAACTAAATATTACAGTTGATTTAATGTATTTACTTTGAGTCAAAACTACATAATATGAATCTCACCCTTTCGATTGAGACATTCTAAAACATACTGGCCCAAGTGGATTCCAGAACTGTTTGTATGAGATTTATGTAATCAACACATGACACACTGAATTAATTGTAATGCACATCCTATACAGCAGGGGTAGATATTGCATCACGTAAATACTACTTAGCGTTCTTTACGCACACTTCCTCTCGCGGTACTTCCACACCACCACAGGCGGCGAATTTCAGGAGATGGCGGCCAGAGGTGGTTTTCAGTCGGCACCGACAGGAGGTGGCGGCGGAGGAATGGGTCCTGGACCACCGGTACCGGGTGGAGGACCGGGTATGGGCCCTGGGACACCTGGAAGGATGGGACCCTCGCCAGGGGCGCAAAATCATATGTACCGTTCCCCGATGCCCGGGCCTGGATACCCGGTAAGCGTCCCACCGTCGCTGGTGCTGACGCGTTAGCGTGTCAGCTAGAACAAAGCCTTTAGCCCGTTGCTTTGTTGGATAGCTAACTGAGCTAGTTGTGTTTATGTTATCAACGTGGACACTTAACCACGTTAGCATAAGGCCATGACCAAAATGTGGTTAAACTGTAGTCGCATATGTGCACGCGGTGTTGCATGCATACACCACTTTGTTGTGTGATGTGTTGTGTGGGGTAGCTAACGCGCTGCTAACAGCGGTAGCGTTAGCCACTTCTATTAGCTATTGCTAACTTGTACGTCCGCTCATGTCAACATATGGATATCTTGACGATGCAAATATTTCATTGTATTTGTATTCTTGTTGAAAATAAAATGAAGTTGAATTGATCACTTGAATAGCTAGGGTACAACTAACGGTAAAGTAGTATATTGGAGATGTCGCGCCTTGAGTTTAATTCAAGCCAATAGCATCGCCCTCTCACCTCTGCGTTGCTCCAGCTGCATATAATAGTAGTATATATCTGAGTAGGTTGTGCACTGACATGGCAACGTTGATGTTTCTAAATGTAACTGCGGTACTTGATTTTGTATCCTGGTAATCTATGGCCATGCACGATTATTTAAACGCAAGTTTAAATTGTACATGTGTGTGTATATATTATGAACTAAGACGAACTTTTACGATCGATACGTCTTTCGCTGACCAGTTTTTGTCCCATTTTTCCAATTCTTTATTTTTGTTTGAAGTAAACATGCGTACATCTTCTACTCAAATCAGTTCCATTTAACGTACTGTACAAGTGTATATAGTATATATAAATATAGTGTATAGTATAATATATTTCGTCAATCTGAAACGCTCTGCAGCTGAAAGGTTGGTAATATAGCTTCTAACAACCTGTAATCGGTCCAAGGCCGTGCAGCTTGCTCCTACCGTGAACAAATACATTTCCTGTGAAAGGATGCTCCACTCCCCCCTCCCCATCCCATATCCTTGACCACACACACACACACACACACACACACACACACACACACACACACACACACACACACACACACACACAGGCTTTCAGAATGTTATAAAGAACATTCAGCAGAACACTCAGAATCTGTTTGTTGAAAAACCAAGGTTGCAATGATGAATGGTGATAATAGTGTGTGGAATTTCTATTCCACCCACACATTCTGATTCCAATCCTATTAGAATCTCTCCTTTTGCACACTTTGTTTGTAAAAAGATTGTATTGGCCAAAATAATCCAGTGATGTGCACCATTGTGGCTGCAAAATCAAGCGCTTATGTGTTACCTCTGTTTTTCTACATAAGATTCCAATCTGGAATGGGCTTACATTTATTTATTAGTAGGTAAATCCAATCATAACATTGACTGATTTGATATTTCTTACATAAAATAAACCAGCAGTCGCTGGAAATGTATTGAGTAACTAAAGTAAAGACATTATTCTTTATCTTCTTAGCAAATTCTTTAATCGCTAATATCAATATACACATTTACTTTAAGCTATTGAGATGTGCTTACAGGACACGGGTGTTTCCCACTTCTGGCTTAAATATAAAGCGAAGGAGATAGGGAGATTGTATCTCGCCCTGCTTGGCTCCACCCGAGCCTGTTCAGAGAGAGGGAGGGCTGTAGCGCTGCTGTTGCTGGAGAGTGTTTGACAATCATAGGACTTGTAGCAGAGCTGAAAAGAGTGGGGAAAAGAGGAGCTAGGTGGCTTGTCCCTTATCCGAACGCATGCAGTCTAATACCCGGAGCCGCCTATTTGAGTTCTTATCACATGGCTTGGTAAGTCGCCAGGAGATTTAGTTTCGTAGTTTTTTTATACATTTGGGAGGATCGCCATGTGGAGTTGCATTGAGATGCGTTTCATGTTTGCTATTTTCTATTCAATCCAGGGTAAATGTACATTTTATAATACCCTTGATTTGTTGCATCTAGTCTAAACATAAGTTTGTTTATTGATTGCCTGATATATTTATTTTGCAGCGCTTATGCATCTATATAATATGTGTGCCAGCAAACCCTTTTGAATTCATATTACGATTTTAATGGACTACCTCGTGTAGAGATAGTGTGATAATCAAAAGCATTGAAGAGCTTTGATTTATTTAATTTGTCCATAACTCATCAGCACACGCTGTCCTTGAAAATGAATTTTGCTTGCCTGAATTGGAATCCTGGGCTTTTAGCATTCATTTTTGTTCTCCCTCCCCCAGTTACTCCACATAGATTTTTTTTTTTTTTTACAAAGACTGCTGAAATGTTGGGATTACACAAATGCAAGGGCTTGGTTTTCTTTTCCCCATCATTTAGGTGCCTCCTTATCCAAATGTGAAGAGATATCCCTCATCCAGTACTATAGTTCCAATATGTGGCAATACAACTGTCTTTCGGGTAATGCAGTCATCTTAGGTTAAGAACCAGCCAAAGAATTCCTATCACCATGACAACAAACCCTTACAGGAATTAATTGCAGGTGCTGGCTGATGGGGTTGCTAAACTCACTCCAATGCAACTGCAGTATTTTACTGTAAGCAGCATTCCATACGACTCTATTCGCCAGTGGTGAAGCTAAAACCTCTGGTCTTCCCTCCACAGAGACCTGGTATGCCCCCATCCAATCGGATGACTCCGCAGGGCCCTGCCATGGGGCCCCCAGGATATGGTAACAGTCCAGTATCGCGGCCCGGCATGCCTGGCGGCATGGACCCGTCTCGGAAGCGCCCCGCTCCCCAGCAAATCCAACCGGTGCAGCAGCAGAACCGCAACCAGCAGTAAATACTACCCATGGTGGAGAGTGGTCTAGTCGCAGGCCTGCATGTTTGGGATTCACACTAATGAATCAACAAGTTCACATTCTTTCATTTTGTTTTCATATACATTTTAATTGTAGTTCATTTACTCAAAGTTTATCAATCATTTACACAATTTAAATTAGAAGACTGATCTTGCTACAAACCAATACTGGCTAACCTAATTTAACCAGAACCATTTCTTTCTATTTTTTAATACAGCACAAAGAAGAAGAAGATGGCTGATAAAATTCTACCTCAAAGGGTATGTATAAACAAAAAAACAACCATTTTGAAGGCCTGCTCCTATGTTCTAGTTAATTTGATTTGAGGCACTTGGTCTAACTTCTACCAGCAATTAAATAATCCCCCTATCATAAAGATGCTAGTGCCTTGACCACTGGCCCCTTAAGCTTGTTATGAATGCAGCACCTTTTACTGTTGTTGCATCCACAGGGCCATTCTTCAGATAACGGGCACTTTCTAAATAAAATCACAGTATTACACAGATGCTTTATTGATGCATTGACTGTTATCATAATTAATTTAATGCTAATTACCTCTGGGTCCACTAATATCCTCCTGTTTTTTTGTGTGTTCTGCCTCAGATCCGAGAGCTGGTGCCAGAGTCTCAGGCCTACATGGATCTGCTTGCCTTCGAGAGGAAGCTGGACCAGACCATCATGCGTAAGAGGCTAGACATCCAGGAGGCACTCAAGAGGCCAATTAAGGTATTCCATTCAAATGATTGTACAGCATTCCATGGATGGGTCCTCAAATCTCACCACATAGCAGACATTTAACCGAATGCCTCAATTCTTTTTTTGCCGTCTGGTATTTTATGTATGTTTATTTGTTATTCAGATGGCTTTACTTTACTTAAATTCCGCTCTATTGTAGTTGAATGAATATGAATATCCCATCTTCAACAGCATTGTTATATACATGGTCCTGATTTGTCAAAAACATTCCAATGTTGTGTATTTCGCTACAAATTCACCATTAAAAACAAATTAAAATTAAAATCAAATAGAACTAGCCTCTATATGTTGCTTTACAATGCAAAAGAAATCCTCAAAGTGATGTGGAACAATATAAAAATTTTGGTTAATCAAAGTTGTAATGCAAAATATAGAGCCACGCTGCTGGTTATACAAGTCATTGTAGCGGGTATGACATTGTCTAGCCGACAATGCTGTGTCTCCTATGCAATTAGCCTACTTTGACAAGTCTTGCTGGGGTTTAAAACTTTTGGCCCATAGAATAATTTATTCTATAATTTCTCCATCAGTTTCGTACAAATCTCAATGAATAATCTTTTTTGTCATTATCTCCAATGTACTCATATTGAAAGTCAGTTCAACAAACCTCTATTATAATGTCAATGTGCATTACCTATACACTGGTGCTCCACTGATTCTGTGGAGTTTGAGTGATACAGTTCTAAACAGTCATTTTAATGTTGTAGCCATGGGTACCTTTTGAAATATTGGACGTCTCCTGTATAATTGCCTTTTAGTTAGGCTATTGTTTAGCTTATCAATACTGCGGTCTTCAATAATTCAGCATAATGAAAAAATGTATTCATAAGATGTCTTAAAATGATAAATGGAAAGAGGACCGTCTGTACTTCTGAATTGATTGAATCATACCGTTGGTATTTCTGCATACCTAGATATTCCATAACATCGCCAAAGCCTTCTGGTTAGCCCGTATCTCTTTGTTTACAAGTATTTTACTATCGACATTCCCAAACTCCTCTCACCCAACACCGCACAGCCGATAGTAAATTTGGAGAAAAAAAGAACCTCTTCATTGTTCTCACATTTCCCGATTCATTTTTGATGATTATCTTGATTTAAACTCCGGAAGCTAGACAACCCACACCAATTGACTACATAATGAAATTGAAATGCTATTTGATAAAAGGCAGGGCAAGACCAATGGCGCTGATTATAATTTGTAGACTGATTATGTTATTCAATGGTAAATGGATTTTTGTAGCAATTAGTTTTGTTGGGTGCCATGACCCATATCCACAGCCACTCTCAATGACGATAAAACCCCTCGAACCGTCACCACCACTTGCTTCTTTGGAACCAATTATATTTAAAGGTTCAAAGTAGAGTTCCCTTTATTTTCAAATGAGAGTACAGTTAAAACAATGATTTACATTTTGTACCTTTTCAGCAAAAGAGAAAGCTGCGCATTTTCATTTCCAATACATTCAACCCTGCCAAGCCTGACGCTGAGGACGGGGAGGGCACTGTGGCCTCCTGGGAGCTACGCGTCGAGGGGCGACTGCTGGAGGACGTAAGACGTTTCTCTTAAGTTTTCCAATTGATCTGTTTCCCTAACCCAAAACCCAATGTCCGGTGGGAATGCCTCAAACCGATGTACTCGGTACAGGGAGTCCCAGTGGTAAATTGTGTTTTTATCAATTTCTTTAGACGGCTGTGTCCAAGTATGAAGCCACCAAGCAGAAGAGAAAGTTCTCATCCTTCTTCAAGTCCCTGGTCATCGAGTTGGACAAGGACCTGTATGGTCCTGATAACCACCTGGTTGAAGTAAGACCAGACCCACCTTCATTCCATGAATGTATTGCACTCAGTAAAAATACTATAGATTTTCCATCCATAGTATACCCATCTATAGTTAATTGTACTCCGTTCTTCATCTTCAGTAAGGTAATTGTTGTGGTTTTGTAGTGGCACAGGACGGCCACCACACAGGAGACGGATGGTTTCCAGGTGAAGAGGCCAGGGGATGTGGGCGTCCGTTGCACTGTCCTGCTCATGCTGGACTACCAGGTGAGTCCCCCTGGAGCTTGTCATTATAAAGATGACACATTTTTTATAACGTGTACGAGGGGTGTAACGGTTCCCGTCAAATAACGGACCCGTACGAGACGATACTATGAATGGGACAATCTAAACATTTCATGTCACGTTATTCTGGCAACAATAAAAAAAAAAGGCTTTTCACATTATTATGATGATCCTCAAAATATTCTTAAAACTCCAAATGGCGCTAACACAAATTGGAATCACTTTTTATGGAGGAAATGCAGGAAAAGTCACGACTATCCTGATTCACAATAACTATAATTGATATTCATCATGATTAGCTTATTGTGAATTGAAATACTAATATGGCTGGGAGAAATATAGATGCCTGATGATATAAAGGTGGATGATGGCAATTGGAGATGGCTAGCTGATCAGTTGTTTAATTCAAGTCTGGTGATGAGGATTTTGTGTGAAAATATGCTATGCCTAAACTCTGCCACAGTCAATGTTTTTCAACCACTCCGATTGATTTTTTTACTACTAAAATGATTAAAGGTTTGCGTGTTTGAATATTTTTAAACCAAAACTGTGAAACTAACCAACCTTGACTTACCTGGACTGTTACACCCCTAATGTCTACTACATCAAGATTGAACCCAATTAATTTATATTTTTGTATCAATAAATCCAGAGAACCTGCTTTGTCTGATTTAGTTTTCGCAGTTGAAGGGTGGTGGGCATTAATCAGCAATGAGGCAAAAACGATTTGTGCTTGACAATTAACATTTGAATTCATATAAATGCTATGTGTGCCTGCAGGATGGAGAAGTTTGTCATGTCTTACAATGTAGAGTGAAAACATTTGGTTGACCCTTTTGTTTATCTGTAAATAGTTTATCTCTTCTGGAAGGTCACTGGCACACGTTAATAAAGGTTCAGGTTTGAACTATAAACAAGGCCAGTATATCGCGTGTACTGCAGTATGGGCAGTAGCATGTGGAGGCCGGCCTCATGGGAAAACCAGCTCAGTACAGAGCAGTCCTGGTAGAAGATGATTGCGTCTGTCAATTGTGCACCCATTGAAGCGTTTGCTCTCGAGTCAATTTTATTTCTATAGCCCCTAATCACAGTTGCAGACTCAACAGTCATTAGAGGCAGATTCTCTATGACACTAACTCAAACCCCCAAAGGGCAGTTAAAAACTCCCTAATTCTCAAATAAGAACTCTTGGGAAAGAACGCAGAGTGGGAGATACCTCCTTCTAGGGATAATGGGGAGTGCAACGTTTCCATACCCTGGAAATCCACAGTTCTTCGAGAGCACAATTTGAATTTGCTCAGCCAGTCACTCTGGGCACGAGAAATATACTCACTCCCCGATTCCCCTGAATCCGAACATTAACCAATCACATCAGTGTATCTGATATAGGCGGGCCAAAGCGTTGCTGTTTTACCAACTGGATACGGCAAGAGTCTTATCTATTGGGTTAGCTCCATTGGTCTGGATACCTCACCTCTTGTATTCTTCTGATTGATCGTAGGGTTATCCAATTGCGTGCAGTGATATTTTCAAGTGCATGCTTAGTGGCGCCCCTCAAGTTAGGCCATTTTCATTACTTGTTGCCAGACCCTACAGCTTTCTAGATGTGGGTCTGGATTTACAGGCTAACGTTTCCACCAAAATGACCCTAAACTTTTAGTCACATATAGGTTACTCATACTGGGTTAAAGTTCATACGCGGCTATAGTAGTGAAACAAGCAAAACATTTTAAAAACCTCTTTCCAATGCTGAAGTATGAAGTAAAGTCCGATTTTGTTCCGGATGTTGTCTCATCTCCCTTTTTTTCTGTGTGGTCCCGCAGCCCCCACAGTTCAAGCTGGACCCCAGACTGGCTCGTATGCTGGGGATTCACACCCAGACCAGGCCTGTCATCATCCAGGCCCTCTGGCAGTACGTCAAGACCCACAAGCTCCAGGACCCCCACGAGCGCGAGTTCATCAACTGTGACAAGTACCTGCAGCAGGTCAGGAAGAATAATCTTTATATGATGCATTGATATATTTATATATATGGAGTGCAATGAAGCAATTTGGGTAGTGTGTAGTCAACTGAAGAGCTGACGTGGTTGGCGAAGCATGATGATCGCATGCAGTATGCTTACACAGCAGTCTTAAACTCTATCACTTAACCTACAGGAATGTATTGACATTTTTTGTCATTTACTTACTTTGTCATTCCAGAGATGCTTTAAATTGTGCCCTCCAGTTGTTGCTGGCCGCTAACTGGCTGCTTTTAGTGTGATAATAGCGCAAATGTTGTATTATTTTCCTGTTTTTTTTTTTGTTAAGGGTATGTTCCTTTTTACTTATTACTACCTTATTCGCATGATCGCAATGGTTAAAATTATGTATTTCTTTTTCTATTTCTATGATTTTAATATTGGGTCAAAAAAGATATTGCCCAGCTCCTGAAGCCTGACCCATTTGGACTTATGTTTTTGTTGTCTTGTAGATTTTTGAGACTCAGCGCATGAAGTTCTCTGAGATCCCGCAGCGTCTGCATGCCCTCCTGATGCCCCCAGAGCCAATCATCATCAACCATGTCATCAGGTGACTAAAGCCAACTTTCTTTGTGAACCTGGTGTATTTCTAAGGCAGAAGTATTAGAAGTATTTTATTTTACATGACATAATGTATTGTGAATTCAAAATATTTGCTAAAATATTGTCTGTCTATTACCTTTTTAAAGTTATAGGCCTTCAAACATACTTAAATAATGACATCATTGAAAGTTAGTGTTTGAACAAATCTTTTCTTTTTACATTTTTTATATTAAATGGAAAAGTCTTTAGATTCTTAAGAGCTTTTCAGATACGCCTGTAGCACAAATGGGTAACGGCATGTCACTAGGAAAGGGTAGCCATAGCAATGACTCAGCAGCAGAACAGAAAGCAGTTTGTATTCAGTGTTTTCACTTTATTTCACTCAAATGCAATCAAATTAAATTAATTGGAATTTAACATGCCGGTGTGTTTTTGAAAGGCATTTATAAAATGGCGAGCTTTTGAGGCCCTGACTGAAACCTTTTTTGAATGGCAGAATAACCACCGGGGTACCACAAAATATGTAAACCATTAATGGTTGGTTTGTCTGATTGTTAGTAAAGGAGGCGACCCTGCCCCGGGCTGTCAGAAGTGGGACAAAAGGCAACTGTGGTCAAGGTAGTGAGTGGGTGCATGAGTTATATAGTGATGCTGCCCCTACTCCATTCTATGCTCGCCTCATTAGAGTTGAGTGCAGAGACTCTTGTTCCCTATTTTACAAAGCTTGGTTTTGCTGCAAAACTAAATACCAGACCTAATGTCTCATTTTGTTCCTTTCCCAGTGTCGACCCCAATGACCAAAAGAAGACTGCATGTTATGACATCGACGTGGAGGTGGATGACACGCTGAAGACTCAGATGAACTCCTTCCTGCTGTCTACTGCCAGCCAGCAGGAGATAGCAGGCCTGGACAACAAGGTATGCACCGTTGACCCACCAGCAAAGCAAGAGTTCTGTATTGATAGGATGTCTTTCCTTTTCAACTAATTTCAAACCTTATACGTTAAGGAAACCTGTGTTACCTCGATGAGTTTTGCAGATTCTCTTCCATTTTGTTTTTCATTCTGAATTTTAGTGTTTCTGCCATCCACTGCAGTGTTACGTTGAGCAGCACTATAGAGATCGAGGGCAGATTGTTTCTAAGCCCTTTAAGGCTAGTTACTCAGCAAGCGCAGTAGCGGTAGCGCCACAACCCTCGACATCAAACCTGTCAGTGGCCTGTGACACCCTCACTTTGAGGTAATGCCAACAGGCAATTTCTGCCAGGCCATCATGTCACAGTAATCTGTGCTCCTGCTCACTCCTCCTCCCATCCCCATCTGTGTGATGGTAAAATTGCAGCCCAGCGTTTCTTCAACGGTTTGCCAATCATGCAGTGGAGCAGGGTCACGTTAACCTGGCTGCAAGCGCATTGTAATCACACTGTTGAGCCTTTGTCAGATACTCCCTGGCTGTGTAGTCTCTGCTCCCAGACAGGGGGAAAAGTAAACTACCACTGCTTGTTTTTAGTTTGGAGGCACCTGTTGCCTTCTATGGCTCCATGCGGCCTTGTACTTTGTTCATGTTAAGACGGGTGCCAACACAACAAAATAGATTTATTTGTATGTACAATATTAAGTAATATCTGCTCATGCAACGTTTAGTTATTCCTCAATTTTTATAAGCTGGTAAAGCACTCCATATCCTTGTTAGTATATAGTATGAGCTATTGTAAATTGCTTTGGATGTAAGCACCTAAATAAGGAAATGCAGTACAACCAAAGCCATTACCTGTTGGTTCCCAACGGTCTACTATGTACAGTTCAACGTGTAGCAAATTAACATTTCTCCCGGACATAGTAGTGACTGTAATCCCTCGCCATGGTTGAGTTGAAATGACTACATGAATTAACATTGTACATACGCCCCTTCTCCCGCCTTAGATCCACGAGACCATCGAGACCATAAACCAACTGAAGACCCAGAGGGAGTTCATGCTGAGCTTCGCCAGGGACCCCCAGGGTTTCATCAACGACTGGCTGCAGTCCCAGTGCAGGGACCTCAAGGTGAGCGTTGGAGGTTGGATTATTGTGGCGCTGTTTATATTCCGTTAAGTTACAAAGGGCTCCACATGAATACGATGCTGGACAACTCTAAACGTCAAATACATTGATTGTAGTTTAAACTGTATGAATGTAGCATTTCAATGGAAAACGATAAAAAACAGAAAACATGTTATCATAGTAAGTGATTTATTATGTAAAGACCACCCCACCCCAAGGAATGGGTTTGTTTTAGAAGTTTGTTTGGTTTGTATGATTTAGGCTCTGTGATGTGTATTTGCAGCAGTTGCATAAGGTTAATAATGTTAGTCTGAGCTCTGCCTTGTTATTGGGACATCGTCATGGTGACATGGGTAACAGCGAGTGTCCCGTGTCCCTCCTCCAAGGACACATTGTCTCTTTGTTACTAAATAAACAGACGCACTTGACCCATTCAAAACGGAACACGGAAATATTAAGCCATCCTCTGATGAAGAAGAAAATGTCCCCCTTCCGAACATACAGAGTAGATAATTTGCGGGGAAGGAAGACATCAGTCATTGAACTGTTTAGAGACGACGCCAAAGAAGCTTACATTGGCGGGACTAGCCTAACGCTTGTGTCTAGACTGCCGCTTATTATCCTTATTGTATTATGTTTTCCTGCCTGTCCCCTATCAGACCATGACAGATGTGGTGGGCAACCCAGAGGAGGAGCGGAGGGCAGAGTTCTACTTCCAGCCTTGGGCCCAGGAAGCCGTGTGCCGCTACTTCTACTCCAAGGTAAAACCGCTCTCCTCCTCCCCTCCTTTTCTCCCTGTTTACATTCCCCATGCTATCTCATGGGCTGGTGAATGGCCTCGACTTACTTGATAGATAGCCCCCACATAATGGAAATTCTGTGTTATTCTGTAACGGTGCCTCAGGTGACTAAAGTCCCTCTGTGGAATTCTCTTCCAGGTCCAGCAGAGGAGACAGGAGCTGGAGCAGGCTCTGGGCATCAGGAACACCTAGGCGGTTGCTCTCTCTTGATTCAGGTTTTTCCTCCTTTATGACCAGGCGTTATGAAAAGAAACATTGCTGGTCTCTCAGCGATTTGTGTGTGTGGTGGATGGGAGGGGGAGAACTGGTGGTTACTTGGTATGTATGAATGAAAATCACGAGGTTTTTATTTTTGGGGAATTAAACCTAGAAAGAAATGCATCTCAGGATGGATGTTTCCATCAAATCAACCGAATGATGTAACTCCTATTGATACTTGCTTGAGCCTGTCCCGGAAGCATTCCTTTATTTTATAATGGACTGTGTCCTTGTGTCTGACAACTTTTAATACACCGGTTCCGACACAAGGTATATCCAGGTACAATGACTTAGTTGTGAGGTTCCTGTGTTTTCCCTGCCATCACCCCTCTGCGAAATCAGCTGTACACACCTCCAGCTAAGAACCGCCAGTTCCCCATCCGGTAGTAGTGGTGGTGGACGCCTTTGTGATTGATGATGCTACTAAACTATCAGAACGTCACCGGTCATGACTAATTAACTGGTTTGTGTAGATTGTCTTTTTTTTTCGTCTCTGAATTCCCCTCTACTTTAACTTCTAATGCTTGACCACTTCCGTGAAAATTGGTTTTTGTATTGAGTATGAAAGTTTCTTATTGTTTTTTCTTGGCTTTTTATTTTATATTGATTATATTAAATGTATTGTTAGCTAGTACACAATTATCAAACAATTAGCTTGTATACCTCTAGGCTTGTTTTGTAAAATGCAAAGCAGGAAAAAAAAAAGATGTAAAGTAAACTTGTTCTAGGTTTTTTCCAGCTGAAACATTCTTGAATCATTTAGTACTAAAGCTCCCAGATGGATATCGGTGAATCATTTGCTTTTTTAAAATAAATTTTTAATCATGAGCAGAGAAACCGTATAAAAACAGATCTAGCCTGGCTCATTGGTTACTGATTCTGCCTGGCCTCTTTAATACATTTTCGGTTGATTTAATATCTCTGGCAGCCATTTTATGTTGTAGTGTTCAGTGTATGCAACATTGTTTGCATCACACGAAGCTTGGTCTGTGGAACCGACAAGCTGGGTCATTCTATGTTCAGAGTTGTCTAAATACACTAATGTAGTTGGGCGGGGGGGATATTAGGAATGTGGTGGTACCGTTAGGGCTGAAGTTATTACAGTGAGGAATCGGGACTATGACTATTTGGAAATTTAGATATTTTCATGGACCAAGCCTATTTTTCTGTATGTTATCTTATGTTATAATAAAGGATATGTGAAAGTAAGTTTGGTATTTTGTCCTCATTCAATGCGGCGCCATTTTACAATTGTTAAATTATGTTAAACATTGATCCGATAAATGTTCTTCCTATCCTGAAGAATGGATTTAGGCTACTTAACTTGGTTACTCTCTGGGTTTGCCCCGGGCCACCATGACTGATCAACCAATGAGATGGGGCGGTCCTCAGCTGTTAGCAGTCATAGCTGCGATGGTATAAATACACTATCTAGGACCTGCGCCGTTCGTCGCACCCGTAGCTGAGACACCGAGACGAACGAAACCAACATAATGGCAGTGGGAAAGAAAATCTGCATCATTGGCTCTGGCAACTGGTAAGCATTTAATTGGCATTTCTCTTCTTGTGAGAACAGCGCCCGAGTTATTCTGTATCTGGAACCCATTTACCAACCTATGTAAATCGGTCAATGTCTTTCACAGTGGCTTTTCGCTCGACCGCTTAGCTATCAACTTATATGGTGAGTGGAAAGTTGAGTTGCTGAAGGTGTTGTCGCTCAGCCGCGCTGCTGTGAGGGGATATTTTCCTCGGCGCCTGGCGGTTTATGGGGACCCTCATGTGGGTTCATTTCTAGGATATGCGATATGGGGAAGAACTTGGTGGTGTCTATGATTTGAAGAATGGGTGATGGGTTTTGTCAAACTGTTCGGCAATAAGTTTTTCTCTAGACTGATTTCTACGACTGAAAACCATTGTTCCTTCCTATTTAGCAATGTATTGTATCACATGTGGATTTACGGTAGATCTATATTTCCAATATATGAATAGCCAATAACGCATGGGCTATAGTTCCAACTGAATAATGTATCAAATTGTTCTTAGCCCGGGTTGTTGACTAAAAGACAATCTACCTCGCTAACCAATTAAATATTTACATATTCAATGTTATCAGTAGCCTAACTTTCATGAAATCATGGTAAATCGCATTGCTCTGTCTCCAGGGGGTCTGCCATCGCTAAGATAGTTGGTGCCAATGCTGCCAAGTATGACCGGTTTGACACGACGGTGAACATGTGGGTTTTTGAGGAGATGATCGAGGGCAGGAAACTCACGGAAATCATCAACATTGACCATGAAAATGTTAAATATTTGCCCGGTCACAAGCTTCCCTCAAATGTGGTGAGCAGTAGCCTACCTAGGCCTACTAAACTATTTAACAAAGAAAAGTCATACACTCTTTGAATCGTGATGAATATAAGGTTTCTCGGCTATTAATAATCCAAGTGTCAAAATCACGATGATGGTGCATATTTACTGTTTTAAGTAGTTTCATAATAATGAATAAGTACTTAAATAAGCTCAACAGTAATAGATCTATAGCTTCACTATTGACGTTTTCTCCTGTTGAAAAACATTATTTTCTCCCAGGTGGCAGTCCCCGACTTGGCGGAGGCAGCCAAGGGAGCCGACATCCTGATCTTCGTGGTACCCCACCAGTTCATTGTCCGAGTGTGCGACACTATCAAGGACCATATAAAAAAGGAGGCCGTCGGCATGTCTCTCATCAAGGTGGGGGGCAACAATTACTTTGTTAAAAGTAAAAGTAAAAAAATCAGCGACGTTCACTCTCTTTCCTCTGGACCCTTTTGAAGAAATCGAAATAATTTCCTAATAGCGTAAATTTCTTACAAACGAAACGATTGATTTATTATATATAACCACCTGCCAAAATGGTGTGCAATGCCGCTGGGCATGGAAGTGACATAACTTCGAGTGCTTAATAGTTGTATAAAATAATCCAAAACTCATTTGTGGCTAGGAAACAAGTACCGTAGGCCTACTTCGAGGCCACAAATTAGTGTTTAGTGGCACAAACAGTCCCCTCTGTCATATGCAAATATGATATTGATATTTGTTACAGTAAAAATGTGTAGAATTCCACCAAAACTAAGCAAGTAAGAATTGATAAAAACAAGACATCACAATTTATTCAAGTTGCCATCTCCATATTGTAAGGTTCAGAATAATGACTCTAAAGCTACTGGCATCATGTTGAACGTTCTAGATGAATCAACAACACCGAGCCACTGACCTGTGTTTTTCCAAAGGCCCATTGTAATGATTAGATTTGTGTTAATTTGGTATGTTGATGTTATCCTGTTTGTGATTGCATCATGCAGGGTGTGGATGAGGGCCCAGAGGGACTGAGGCTGATCTCGGAGGTGATCAAAGGAAAGCTGGGCATCACAATGACTGTCCTTATGGGAGCAAACATAGCCAACGAGGTCGCTGAGGAGAAGTTCTGTGAAACCACCATTGGTACGGACCACAGATTTAATAGGAAAGTTACTCGAAAAATACATGATTTATCTAAGTTGTAAAAAGCTAAATCAGGTCGTGCTTTTATATCCTGAGTCCTTTGATGGACGAACTTGCCGAACAAACGGTGATGGATTTGTTCAGGTTGCAAGGACAAAGTGAATGGACCCATTCTGAAGGAACTGATGCAGACCACTAACTTCCGTGTGACTGTGGTGGCGGAGGCGGACGTGGTGGAGATCTGTGGAGCGCTCAAGGTCAGAGGGCCTCCTTTTGTCTTAAATGTAACTGTTTTGGTCTGCTAAACGTCACATGGCGGACCCATGCGTCTGTAACTTTGATCAGATGTTAAAGACATTTGATATACTTGGCAGCTGGGTAGCGATTGTTTTTGTACCCATTGTAATAATATAATAATAATAATATAATAACAATGATATTAATAATATAAGCTTTATTTGTATAGCACCTTTCATACACAGAATGCAGCTCAAAGTGCTTCACATTTGGAACATTTAACACAATAAGGAACATTAAACGCAACAAAAAAGGAGAGAATAATAATAATATGCAGAGGTTTAAGGAACACAACCTGCCAGCAGACTGGCAGCCTTAACCCTTAACCCTTAATAGCATCTATAATGAATCATTCTTGTTTTTTTTAACTAAACATTATATATGCTATTCCTATGTGTATCTATACAGTATGTTTTTACACTAATCCGTCAGTTTAAAGTGCATCAGAGCCTGAGAATATAAATATTCAGGGCCGGACCCTTGTTTCTACTTGTGTGAATCGTTGGATGAAACGTAGAACATCGTGGCGGTGGGTGCAGGCTTCTGCGACGGCCTGGGTTTCGGAGACAACACAAAGGCTGCTGTGATCCGCCTGGGCCTGATGGAAATGATCGCCTTCGCCAAGGTGTTCTGCACCGACGGGCCCGTCAGCCCCACCACCTTTCTGGAGAGCTGCGGCGTGGCCGACCTCATCACCACCTGCTACGGCGGACGCAACCGCAAGGTCGCCGAGGCCTTTGCAAAAACAGGAAAGGTAGGCGTATGCCTTGTGACCTGCGATGGGAGCCGGTGTCGCGTCGTGTTTCGTTATGGATAAATTGTTGTTATTCATTCGTGAAACCCTCTGTATCCAAAATGTAAACCGTGTGCCGGTCTAGACCATCGAGGAGCTGGAGATTGAGATGCTGAACGGACAGAAACTTCAGGGACCGGCAACTGCAGGAGAGGTCAACCGTATCCTGAAATCCAAAAACATGGTTGACAAGTGAGTTCCTTTACATTGTACACATTTGGATCCAGAAATACCAATACATGTTTGTAAAATAACCTGCAACAAGACTTTGATTAAAGTTCCCATTTAATATTGTCCTGTAGGGTTATGGTGGCATAACCATAAAGGGATTGAAAATCCCTCCTAATGAGCATGAAATGGTCAATAGTCTTCTCTTGTACTCTCCAGGTTCCCTCTGTTCAATGCCGTGTACCAGATTTGCTTTAACGGACACCCGGTCGCAGAATTCATCAGCTGTTTGCAGAACCACCCAGAGCACGTATAACAGAACCAACCAACCACCGTAAGACACTTGAACCTGTAGGCTGAAGCTAGCCGAGGTACACATCGAAGACCTAGTGGCATGACATAGTACCTCGTCTAATAAAACTGATCATCTTTTGTTGAAGTATGGAAATTACTTACCTAAGCTTCAACCCATAACAAAAAACCCCTAGGGTTTGTTTATTATCAGTATAACTGTGTTACAACCAGATGTTACTGAAACACCCGTTACAACTGGGTACGATATTTAAGGTATTAGTAGTTAACGATCCCATGGCAAGTGTGGTGTGATTAGCTGTTACAAGCCGTTTTGAAAATCTGTCTCTTATGACATCACAGGTGGGCTTGTCCACCTAGATGTGTGCTGGATAGATCAGTCGACCAGCCTACCCAGTGGACTTCAGCAAACGTTGCTCATCTTTTTTTTTTTTTTATACTTTATTTTTTAGAATCACCACGTGTCTGTACATTCAAATGTACACATGAAACAATGAGACAAAAAACACAACAACAACATTGACAACAAACTAGACACGCACATAAAGCAACATAAAAAAAAAGCAACGAGACAAGAGACAATAATTAATAAAAATATATATATATATTAAAAAAAAACGTTGCTCATCTATCCGTCTCACAGCTAGGTGGACACGCCCACTGTGATATCAAAACAGCTTGTAATGGCTAATCACACCACACCTGGTGCCACGTCATGGGTCCTTTAACATTGTGACTTGAATAAATGTGTCAATTTCAATGTAACTAACTTAAGTGCCTTAGCATTGCCATTTGACAAATCTGTATGCTTTGTTTTTACACCCATCTCTGATGCAAGTGACATCAGTTTCTTAACCACAGTGCAGCGACTATGTCAGTTTTTTTAAGGAATAGTACAATATTTGCAACAATTTGTACTGAGCTTAATAAAGTACTTGAGGCATACATGTGCATAGTTTTTTTATTTGTATTTTCACTTCAGATTGTGCTGTTTAACATGTTGAATTTGAATGATGATGTTGGAGCTTGGTGGAAGGTCTTTAACAAAGGCATGCTCTTTTCTGCCTGACTGTAACCTGATCTGAGCCAGGCTAAACTGCTACTCTAAACGTTTCACCTTTACCATTTTCTTGAGTGGCCATTTTGACCTTTCTCAAAGTTCATGGCCTGCAAAAACATGAGCCCCCTTCATACATAGATCAAGAATGATCACAGGACTTGCTGAGATAATGATAGATAAACTTGGATTTGATAAATAGATAAACTCAATATTTACCTCCGCCAAGGAGGTAATGTTTTCGCTGGAGTTTGTTTGTTTGTCTGTCTGTCTGTCTGTTAGCAACATAACTCGAAAAGTTG
>JAOPJL010000026.1:11729501-11742057 GCA_027123545.1 Trisopterus esmarkii | reverse complement strand
CCTCAGGTGTGTTATGAGACTGACTAAGGTGTGTTTTGAGACTCACTAAGGTGTGTTAAGAGCCTGACTCAGGTGTGTTTTGAGATCATGCACGCCTGCCAGATTCAGCACCCATTGGGTAGGCCTAGCCCTGGTGTTTGGTTCACCATGTGATATGCCCAGTGTTACGTTCGAAGAACTGAAATAAGAAAACTGCTAAGCTGTCTAGTGCCGATAGCGTTTGGAAAGTGTATTGAGCCTTTGTGCTCAATGCTAAATAAGTAAGCTTCAGCCATTGAGCACCTCAAAACCTTTCACTTAGAATTATTCATGTGGTTAAAGGTTTACGCACACACACACAAACACACACGTGCACACACACGCACACGCACGCACACACACGCACGTCATACACACACACACGCACACACACGCACACCCTTTGCTTGATAGACCTGCTATAATAGTACCCTGGATATCCAGAGTTCTCGCGAGAGAACCCGCTGGTCTGGATACGTCACCCCTTGTATTCTTCTGATTGGTCGTAGTATTATCCAATTACGTGCTATTTTCAAAATATTTTCAAATGCATGCTTGGGCCATTTTCATTACTCGTTGCCAGACCCTACAGCTTTCTAGATGTGGGTCTGGATGTCACGTGATGTCTCAGTCTTACTCTGTCAAACACTCTGTCGAACACCCACTCACACCATTCATCGTCATCAATACCAGGTGTTTACACCATGAGTATGTGTAGGCCTACTCACACGTATCCATGAGCAATGGGTAGCAAAAATGTGCTAACTATAGCTGTTTCATGGCAATATTATGAGTACCAACTCCTTGTCATCCTCCATGATGATAACTTGTATTACACTTAAGTAAGCGATTAGAAATACTAATTTGACAAGCAGTGAATCATGATAGTTTTGAATGATTCCACCAATTCCAATTCCAATTCTCAAAGACACTATTTAAAATAACTTCTTTCTTTTAACCAATGGCATTAGGGCTTCTTGTGCAATCATATTCCTGGCGCTTGGCATTGCCAATGAGTTTGTTGAAGAACAGTCATGCTGCTTTCTCCACCCAGGCCCTCAAGCCGCTCTAAGCTGTGTCATGGGTTGAACAGTGTTAGAACTACAAACAATGATGTGTACGGGATAACACTAAGCTGGCTTCATGAGCTTCTGTTGCTAGTGGTTGCTTTTGGCCTTGATAACCGACCACATGGTCCAATGTCCAGCATCCCAAGCACCCGACCTGGAAGCTTTATCTGTTGAAGGTATGTCCCCCGAGGGCAGAGGATCATTACGAATCAAGAGTCATCTTTAAATCAGACTCTCATGAATGTGCGTTAACCAAACCCATTCACAACCACATCTGGATTCTCCTCCCTGTTGAACCTATCGTCATCATATTTTGGGGGAGTTGAAGCCGAGGCTAGCATCGGGTCGTTTCAGCTGAAAGATGAGATAAGTATCTCTAGGATCTGGATGGTTTTGTGTCGGTTTTCAATGGAAAACCGGATAGAGCAGGTACATGCAGGCCTAAGCAAATGCTGGCCGATTCACAGCGATAAGATACAAATAACGGGAAGTGTGGGATTGTTTTTATATGGTGTAAGCCACAAACAAAAGTCTGAAGTGTGATTGTGTGTGGCTCAGGTTGTGGCGTTGCAGTCAGTGTCATATTCCCACTAGTAGAAAAAAGGTTTGTGCCTCACAGAGACAAGGAGACACTCTGTGTGAGTCTCCCAGCTTTTGTTGCCCTTTATAGAACCTGCCCTTTCCATTGTTTTATAACTAGGCCAACACTTGACGAGCTGGAATCTGTGGATTAATTCGTAATCTAATTCCTGTTCCTCAGTGGGTTCACAATTATATCTGGCATTTAGAAAATAATCTCTATTCCTGCAGTTCTTATTATCCATATTGGAGTTTTCCTGATGACATCCAATATGGCTTTTCATGGGCGTTGTATTCTACTGTCCTCTGTCATCCATCACTTCCTGTTAGCGCAAGTCGTGAAACTGGTTCATACACTAGTATGCCCATCTATGAGCATTAGAGGCAGGTGTCCTGGACAAGTTTCCTCCCTGGTCAGTATCCCCCCCCCCGCACCTTCTTTAGGCGGTCTATGTCACCATGTCTCAGGAGTCACCACCAGGGCGGTAGTGGCCCACAGGGAAGAGCAGGTTGTCTAGCAACCAGGAAGATGCCACAGCGGATCCTCGGCTCCTCCTAGCTCAGTGTCCCTGAGCAAGACACCCCCACCTGCTCCTGACGACCGGGCTGGTGCATTGCATGTTTGACAGTGTCGGTGTATGAATGTGTTGGAAATGATATGGGGCAATAATTGTATAAAGACCTTTCAGTGGCCACACGTCTGAAAAACGCCATGCCATGCTCTGCTGACATCACCGTCTGTGTATGAATGTGCGTTTGATTAACACTTTGAGTGGACACAGGTCTTAAACGTGCTATCTATATGGAGTCCCTTTTTACTGCCTACTTTTGATGCCATAGGAGGGGAATACACATTACGCCTAACCTATATGAAATATTTTTGCTACTTTTGTGCCTTAGTAGTTTGGAGGGGAATTGGCTCACCTACTTTTTCTTTCCAACAACTCAACAGGGAATGTCAGCCCTAGCATTTCTATGGCACAATTCACAGTGCAATCTCAGCCCGTCTAATCAATATTTCTCACCCTATACAGACAATGTCCTTTTCTTTGAAAGAAGGTTGCATTTTGGAGAAAAGTATGCTTGTTCTGAGCAAATAGACTCAGAGTATTTGAATACCTGATGAAAATACAGCCCAGTGGAATGTGTATGGTTATGTGGTTTATGCATATTGTTTGCATTAGATAAGCCTCATTTACCCTGGACATGTTATATTTCACACCACTAGTGTTTCATCGTTTCTTCCAATGAACTGATCTATAAATGAGAGCCTGCTTTCCTCTCAGTGGCCAATATGTAAGAATAAATGTTATGTTAAGGGTATGCTACCGGTATATTATAAAAACCAGTTTAAATCCAATGATTATTTGAGTGTAAAGAGAGAGACACGGTGATCACTGTCTTTGACTAACATGAGCAACTTGAGACGAGACAGTGTCTCTGTGTGGAAACCAAAACGACGAGGCCACAGGCGTTACAGCTGCTTTCCACTCCCCTTTGTGTTCTGTTTGCCACTGAAAGCTCATTTGGTTTGAGTGGTCCTGGATCGTTCGGTGCAGAACCAGTGAGATGTTGACTAGGTCTTATCCACAGCTGTGATCTGATGCTGATATTTAATGAATGCACAAACATTTCCTGCAATCAGATACTTCCTCCATCGCTACTGTCACTAACATCAAAAATCTCAGAACAAGCGTCATAGTCTTCCACTGTCACAAGGGCTAACTTTCTGTTTGTGGATATCAGTTGACACCCTAGCATAAGATTGACTTGACCTGTTTTCTTTCTTCCATCACTGTGACAGATATGTAGCCAGCACCTGTGCCCGGAGTCTCCACATCCAGGCAGAGATCAGCCGGAGAGCCCAGCCCAACACTGTACTGGAGAAGGTGTACATGTCAGTCACAAAGGTAGAATGTTGTCACTGTGGCTCGCCAGTTCATTCAACAACCCGGCGTCTTGTATTGCATTGTATGTATGTGTAGTTTGTGGTCCTTCAATCAACTGGTTCAGGCAGAACAGAAGGATTGAGGAAATTACGCATTTGTTTAAGTGACAGGGCGTTAATTGATTACCTATGCAATTTGTCTTGCCTTCACTTCTCATTAGGTGAAGTCAAGTAAAATGAATCCCAAACGAGAGTGACATTGGTGGACACCGCCAACCAAAGGACACCATTTGGGCCACAAACGTTGCATTCTGATCTGTGCCCTGGGAAACATGCCCACTCCCCGTTCACAATGTCCACTTTTATTGGCCTGTCACAGCTACCTGTTCATGTGCCGCCCGCGGTTCTAACATATTAAAGCACAGCAAACAAAGGGAAGGGTTACCATTGGCTGTGCTGCACACGCACCCATACATGCCCAGAGGCGAGGAGCTTTAATAACATAAGCCATTCTGTAATTGTTATAGTCAGTGGCTTTAAGCTGTGCTAACTGGTCGGAGGAGAAGTAGAGAAGTGCCACTCCTCCATTTTCATCTGTCCCTTGTGTAAGTTTGAAGATGCATGTGGGGAGCTCGATTTGATCGTGGTTTTGTAAAGAGCAAGGGTGAAGCCTAATTGACAGCATGGATTCCGGTGTGCTCCAAAGCTTAATACTTAGGTGGTCCTGCCGATGGCTCGCTCCTATCTCACTTAAACACTGAAGGATCCTTCTAAGTTCTACCACTACAAAACTGAATAAACACAGACAAATAAATGGTGTAGTTGATGTAAGGCAGTGGTTAACAATATTTAAGCTCTTTGGTGCTTATAAATATTTTCTGTACCTATTTTCCGTGGTACAGAGTCTGCAGTTTCAGTTTGTCTTGCCTAACAGCAACGTGCGCCAGAAGGAACTGTGAAGGCATGTTGACGTGTCATGTGATTCATGTGATTCTGGCAGCCAGAACCACACAAAAAGGGGAATAAATCAAGGAAAATAATCTTCTCCGCTTTCAACAATCTTCTCTATTTGTAGCAAACTGAGTTCAAGAAGTGTCCTATATAAATTAAATCCACTATCAACAAGACTCTCATGAATATTGAGTCACATGGTATGGATTGGTTGGATGTGGAGCAATTTCAGGGAATCGTGAGAACAGGACAGTCCTGAACATGAACAGGCATGGAGAAAAACACTCACTCAGTTATCTTTTATATCAACCTGCATTTGAATAACCGTGATAAAAGTTTCAGTTTGAATAGTTTTGAATAGTTTTAAATAGTTTTTCAAGATTTTACACGTTTCGGAAAGGTGGTTTGATTTTGAGGTCCTTTTTTGATTAACATTCTTGAAACACCGATCAGCCACTCTGTAGCTCCCCACTGTAGCTTCCCGTTCAGATTGTGTCTTATTGTTTTTTAGCTGACTTGTTTCCATTCACCCCCCGGCTCTTTCCGGTTAAACTCAACAGAGCCCAGACTCGCGCCACCTGGATGGCCTCTCCAAGCAGCTGGACTGGCAGGTGAGGAAGGTCCAGCGGTGGTTCAGACGCCGCAGGAACCAGGACAAGCCCAGCACGCACACCAAGTTCTGTGAGAGCATGTGAGTGCTTCTATGCTCAGTTTGTTCACCTTTGACCTCTCAGGGGGCTTGGTTTGTTGGTAGTTTGGTTTTGTTGGGCAGTCGTGAGGGACTTTGCAGGAGTGTTTGAATAAATGCGGATGATCTTTTTCAGGTTTGCATAGATTGCTTCACTTAAGAGCCTCATTGTCTGTTTTTTTCATCATTAGGTGGAGGTTAACATTTTATCTTTGTATATTTACCTATGGAATCCAGTTCCTTTGGCGGGTAAGTAAGCCAGTCCGTGGGTCAAGTGTGTACTTGGGGAAAATGATTAGTTTGCTTTGACTTACTTTTCAACCTCAAAGGGGTCTTGTTTGTTGAGCCTCTTAGTTCATCTGTTTGAAGAACTAATGAGTTTGCTCCTCTCTGTGTTTCTGGTCCAGTGCCCCTGGATGTGGGATACGAGGCACTGCTGGTACAACTATCCTTATCAGGTGAGATGCAGACCCCTTAACCCATCCTCTGTCTATTTACTCCAGCCATGGAAGGAAGTTGGAACTTCCAGGTTTTGAAAGTATAACTCCTCCACAGTTTCATACCAGTACACTATTTTGGAATGGGCTTAAATGGTAGAAACACCACTGGGGCTATGCTAGATAACAGATTAAGATCTTACTGGGCTTTTACTTTCTCAACTATGAAAACCTAAACCTTCCAACATTGCACAAACAATACTTCCATAGATTTGTTTTGAAAACAACATTGTCGTAGAACATTGTCAATTTAATAACTTATAAGAACTTTAAACTTCTTGGCGCTACAATGTTTTGTTGTTTTACTAATTGGATGGCGTTATGTGTGATTTTAAATAACTGCTTTACTAGGGTGAGAGGAGGAAGTTCACAGTTTAATTAAAAAGGTCCAACAAGTCGGGCAGGTTTTTCATTTTTTGGGGTGGGTAATCTGACATGCCATTATTTGTCTGACTGTAAAGGATGCACAATAAATTGTTGACCTTCTATTTACCCCAAGGGTGAGTTACAGATTTTCCTGTTTGTGACTAACATCTTATGCTAAAATCTTATCATCAATTTCCATCTGGCCAACTTTCAGTCGCAGTACAGACATACTATATGTTATAACATTGGTCAAGTTTTGAGGGTAAAACACCCATGGGTTCCTCCTGTGTACTTCAATGATTGATATCTTGCTGACATTCTTTCTATTGTTGCTATCTATTTCCTTCCCCGTAGCATGCACACACTGCTTGTGTAAAACCTATTTAAATCCCGAGCTAGAGTTTATGTGTGCCCGACGTGGGTCTGAGCCCTCTATCCGGACGGCCATCTCACCTGGTGAGCGGCCTGTGGACCCCCTGAAGTTTAAACTGACTGTCTTTGCTCTGCTATAGAGAATTATCCAGGTGCCAAACAGCCTATAGAAAGGGACAGGTTAGGATGAGGTAAATCATATGATGGATTAAGGATCCGGCTTTGGGTTGATGAGGCTCATATGTTGTGTTGTTTTAACTGTCTCCACATAGGTCCTGACTCCAGGGCTGTACTACTACTATGTGATGGAGCTGGCCTTCTACTGGTCGCTTATGTTCTCCCAGTTTACTGACATTAAAAGGAAGGTAAGAGCTGTGCGTTTGTGTGTACATGAACGTGAGTGTGTGTGTGTGTGTGTGTGTGTGCGTGTGTGTGTGTGTGTGTTTCTGCATGCGTGTGTGTGTGTGTGTTTCTGCATGCGTGTGTGTGTGTGTGTGTGTGTGCACGTGTGTCTGTGTGTGTGTGGCCGTTTTACTGTGTGTATGTGTGTGTTTATGTTTGTGTGCGTGTACACTTGTTAATGCATGTGTGCATGTATGTGTGTGCATGTGTGCATATGCAACATATGCATCTTTGTATGTCATTAAGCATGTGTTTACATGGAGACCATGGTGCTGGGTCCATTGTGGCTCACTGGGGGAGGTCACAAGCATGGTATACATCCAAAAGTATACAAACACATGTGCTTACATTCGTATATTTGTGTCGTGAAGGCCACAAGGGTGAGCTTTGAAGTTATTGGAATTGAGCCAGCACTTCCATGATTTGACCTCTGTGTACCCTCTGGTACTCCCACCATCATGACCGTCTTTGTTCTAAGATACTTTAACCAAACCATCATTTACATCCCAGAAGGCCTGGGGCTTTCAACTTCAACAAGTTAATTGTTTAGATAGGAGGTTTAAACCGCCTTGGGCTAGCTTTAACATAAATACTACTGTGAAAACAGGACTCGTTGCCAGTCCTATAGTCCTTCAGTTCTTCAGATGTCATTATATTATCTTAAGCAAGAATCAAAACATGCAGCAGACTGTCGTGAAGACTGGGAAGAGAGACACACCCTGACTGTTCTATTACCCAACTAAGTTGGCAGTATCTGTATAAAAATATGTACTCGCAGACTCATAGCAGGAAATAGTTTGAGCCACAATAATCCCTTTGTCAAAAACAGGTGTCACGCATAACATTAACTATGGGTCTGCCCCTTTTATGTTAGGTGCTGTAGACCCAACAACTGCTAAATAAATGTAATATGAACCAGGGCACGGGCAGTACACTCAACTAGTGAAGATAGGCCCCCAAAATGTTCATTTTGGGGGCCTCTCCTGTCTTAATAAATGCTGTGCCCTTCACAACATGTACATGTAAATGTTTGAAAACAATGTATTAATGTGTTTCTTTTATGTAGCTTTGTATCTGTCAATTAGTAGCTGATACTTTAACCTAGTACAGTAAAACTGTGTAAACACAATCGGCAGATTAGTGGTGTTAAAACCACAGTGTGATCCATGTATGCATACATACAAGCATAGATTGACATATGCGAGAGATGATGAGTGGCACACAGCCACACATACGCATGAATGCACATTGACGTGCATTTGTCCCCCTGTTTCGTGCGCAGGACTTCCTGGTCATGTTCGTCCACCACATGGCCACGGTGAGCCTCATCAGCTTCTCCTACGCCAACAACATGCTGCGCGTGGGCAGCCTGGTCATGAGCGTCCACGACGCCTCCGACTTCCTGCTAGAGGTCAGTCTGCTGTCCCAACGTCCGCCGGCCAATGACAAAGGGCCTAATTGTCCTCCGATCTGAACTTTTGAAGGAAAAGTCACCGCTGCTTTAAGTGGGGCTAAAGTGTGGCATGGAGTTAGAGAACCGGCGCTCTGTTCACCAAAACAAAAGTCATAACCGTTTAACTGACACAAAAGTCTTTCATTTAGAAAACCAGTACTTTACGAACTGAAACTAAACCAAAACACCAACAAACTTGTAACAGAAATGAAAAGGTCAGCCAGACGATCAGACACAGTGCACATTATTTTAATGGGGGCTCTCTTTTAAGGAACATCATAAGAATCATATGCAAGGATCATATGCTGTTCGGCCATTTCAGGCAATCTCAAATGCCTCCACTTTGATAGGAACAGACTGTGGTACAAAGACACATTGAACACTGGCAGGTTCTGTGTGGCCAGCCCTGCTCTCCTTCCAGCTATGGAACGTGGGGCTTTCAGTATATGAAAAATACCCAATCAGACCCTGCGTCGATTGATTCTGTCACATTGAGAACTGGATCTCATTTCACAACGTGATCATTTTCTTTCCACTGAAAATCTAATGGATTTAGCTCTCATATCCGAAAACCTATTCTCTTTAACAATCTCGTTAAAAGATGTAGTGACACACCTCTCTGTGGTCACTCGTTTAGTGTGATCATATTGTCTGTTGTCTGAATAGGAATGTAATGACTTGGAATAAAAAAAAGTTGATGCTTTATCTGTGACCTAAACTACCCTTGCATTTAACCTAATCCAACAATCATTTGTGACCCTTTCTTTTGATTATGTGTTGATTGTGTGTGAGATACAAGTAATCGGCTATCAAACACTATTTCTAACATCCGAAAGCAAACTAACTGCTTCCATGGTGATACTGATGAAAACATTGTGCTGACATTTAACTTCAGGAGTGCTTCTGGAGGTTCTGTCAGGAGGCTGGCGAATATGTGAAAGTCTTTTAGGATTTTTGGAAGTAATTGTAGTTTGCCGCCTGCAAATGGATCAATTTCAGAAGTGAAGTCCTGCATAAGCTGCTGAGGTGTCCCAATGTGTTGCTTATTTCTGCCGTTCTCCAACAGGCAGCCAAGCTGGCCAACTACGCCAAGTACCAGCGTCTCTGTGACGTCCTGTTCATCCTCTTCAGTGTTGCCTTCTTCCTCACACGCCTCATCATATTTCCATTATGGTAAATGTCGTGAGTGACAGAAACATTGTAACATGAACACATACTCATTCTACTTCTGTTTCATGTTCATCTATTATCACAAAAATAAACCGCCATCAACGCCGTCCTACATCGGAGATGAGAAGCCAGACGACTCGTGAACATAACACGTTTTGAACACGTTTTTTTTTTTTCTGCATCGGGTTTATGTTGGGTTTACGTTAGCGTACTAATCATAGCCCTGTTGACACAAGGAGGGTCTGCAAGGACGTAATGGGGCTGTAAACCCCCTTGCATTGCGTCGACGTCCAACCATAACTAAGCCTTTATTTACAACCGCTCTCTGACAAGCTGGTGTAACTCTACAGGGCAGTACAGCGTTATACAATTAACACCACATCCACAAATCAATGGGCATGTCCATGGAGAGTGTGGTGGGGGGGTCAATCCCATGGAGAGAGGCTGCAGCTGCAGAGCTGATCTGCTACAGCCACGGGGCCAGGAGGGAACATGTTTTTGACACAGGTAACCTGAGCAGCCGTATTGGGTGTCGTGGTGCTGGAGATTGGGAGGGGGGGGGAAGGGGTTAGATAATAACGCCACATTGGAATGGAAATGAACACCTCTGCCCGGGGGATGTAAGCGGTGGAAAGGTGCAAACCGCTCCTCTCGCTGCTGTTGTTGGGGGAAGGGGGTTCATTTGAAGGCCAGCCTGCAGATAGGCACCCCTACCTGGTGGACAATTTGCAAACTTAAAAGATACAATGGAGGGGACAAGGGTCAGGGATGTGCAGTCACTGCAGGACAGGTAGTGGTCTTGTCTCAGACGTGGGGTGAGATCCAGTGGGGAAACCCGAACTCTTTAAAGCAGGACTGTGTAGGATGAGAGTGTTGTGCATCACAGTGTCATGTCATGGTACACGGTGAATGCACAACGAGTTAACTGCAGTACATGGTTCACCAGCCCTTAGGTCTAACCTAGCCATGATAGCCTTTTGTTTTTCAGGCAAGCCTGTCTTGCTAGTGAATCGCAGTGTAACCTGAGGAAGTGGGCCAGGCATTTATCAATATTTAACTTTATTATTGCCCTTGCTGATTTCCCCTTTGCTTGCTGTTGAGGTCATGAACAAATATATCAACAACCTTAACTGGTTGTATTATTCTGTCAACCTTAACTGACAGTATAAATAGAATCTCATAAAAAAAAATCTCAGGAAATGCTGACTGCTTTAACTAAAAGCGAAAGTGTGATTTTTTTGACGGGACTACCATTTATTAATTAAATAATTAATTAAATATTAATTTGTCTGGGACAGTACAACAAATCAATCAGACATTTTAGTTCACTCTTAAATGTAAACATTTCAGAGTTAGCTTAGCGACTCATTTACATCTGTAGTCCCTGGATAAGTCAACACCCAAACAATTACAATACAGTTGAAAAAAATCGAACTAATAAAAAAAAAAAAAAACAGTAAATGCAATGTCCACACTTGAGTAGATGCAGGTGGTACACATAGGAGCTGGAGAATGAGATATGGGCACAGCTCCGGTGTGCTTGAAGACCGCTTTTCAACGTTTTCTCAACAGTCGGGGGGTAGTGCAGGCGCATTTGTAGGCAAGGGGGGATCCAGTGTTGTGTGGCTCAGACAGACAAGGCTGAACGTCCACAAGTACTCGGAACAAGGCAGTCCCCTCTGAGTGGGCACCTTGTGGGTCTAGTTAGTAGGAAGTAGGTACATCACCAATCCAACCACATGACTCATATGCTCTGTATGGTACTTTAATTGAAGACATGTGTATTATTCCCTACCGTACTTAGTTTGTCTTTCATTCCAGGATCCTGAACACCACTCTGTTTGAGAGCTGGGCCATCATCGGCCCGTACCCGTCCTGGTGGCTCTTCAACTCCCTCCTGCTGGTGCTGCAAGTGCTCCATGTCATCTGGTCCTACTTGATAGCACGCATAGCCCTCAAAGCTATGCTCCGCGGCAAGGTAAGCCCCAGCCCAGAGCGGGCCACTGACCTAAACTACCAGAAAGCACGCCGATGAGTGTGAGCACTTGAAGAGAGTAAAGTTGTGATCAGTGAACAAAATAAATTTTTACTTTACACTTCCTATGCTTAAATCATCATCAATCACCAGAATTCAATTACGTCCTTGAATTCATTTTGTAGCTCATTAAATAATTAAATTAATTAATCAGAATGAAAGATCTTCAAATCTTTGACATATTATACCACCAGGCGTGAGTGTGATTGGCCATTACAAGCCATTTTGAAAACAGTATATTGGTGGTGAACTGGGTAGCCCCACCCATTCTGCCGCTCTGAACTCAAATTCTGCGATTTGAGTTCACCTTGCAGAAGGGTCTGGAGAAGAGCAATACTTTTCTTTCTTGTTTCGATACATTTTTGCGGGAGCCAATCATCAAGCTGGCTTTTCCCCCTCGCGCACAATTGGCTGGTGTAACACAATGACGGCAGGGAAACGACAGCAAGCAGTCAATTGCGTAGTCAATTTAACTCCACCCGTTGATCATGCCTCTTGTGCTGAAGAAAATGACAGCAGCTTCCCCAAACCAATGTGCAATATACGATTTAGCTTGGTCTGGCAAAAGCCAGACTAACCTGGTGGTATAATATGTCCCCTTTAAATATCTTGAGTCATCTATCAGGAAAGTCCCCCAAAACAGCTGACATGGGTTTTCTGTTTCTGTAGCTCATTGGATGTGATGAAAAAAATTGTGCGGTCACTTACTATGTATTGACCACATTCATTCAATAGCAGAAAATTAGCAAATGACTTTCACCATTTTGGTCACCAAAGAGGCCTGCATATTGCATTGCTTTGTCAGCATATATATATATTAAAAATATTATTATTCCCCGATATTTTCCCCACATAGGCCACCCTAATTGGTTTGTGATAGAGGCACGATCACATCGCTGTGAGTTATGGGGAAAACCTTTTAGTTTTACTCAATTTATCAAACATCATATCACATACTTTACTACTGATTGATGTTGTAACTGTCTGTCGACTTTGCTCAGTTTTAAACGTTGTGTACTGGTAAACCAGCTCTAGATAAGGGCAAGTGTAGCCTTCCATACAGTGGC
>JAOPJL010000026.1:11696404-11721541 GCA_027123545.1 Trisopterus esmarkii | reverse complement strand
ACACACACACACACACACACACACACACACACACACACACACACACACACACACACACACACACACACACGGCAGTAATGCTACCAATAGTCCATTAAGGCATTCATTCAGACATGAGATATGGTGTTTACATCAAGGGCTGTAACGCGGAGGCAGTCCTTGGTTCTCCTGTGTGACAGCCGTCGTCGTAGTGGTAGCATCATCGGCCCATGAACACATGACGCAGAATGGGGTGAGAAACGAGTGAAAATGGAAAGGAATGGGAAAGCGTGAAGAGCCCAGTGGAAGTGAGGAACACAACAGGTTGTTGTGGCAAGGGAGACCCAGCAGCAGAGCTACTGGGTGGGTTTTTAAGCTGGTCCGGAACAAACTTATTAAACCACCAGGTGTTCCATCAGCTGGGACGTGGTGAGCCGCTACTCAGGCCTAGCTGGTAGTAGCAGGTCAGAGCTAACGCTTCAAGGTCTGGATCAGTCCCCCCTGAGTTGGTGCTTGCGTCCGCCACACAGACTTTCTTAGCGTGCTTGTTCGTTTAGTGATCCAAAAATAAAAATAAAATAGGAACAAAACAAAAATCGACTTTATAATTAGCTTTGGAGAACAAGCTCTTAGCCCACTCGTTGATTGGCGAAGCAGGGTCTTAGAAGGTTATTGGTGTAACCGAGGAAGAGGAGAACGAGCAGAGTGACGAGGAGACACGTCTGCTACCAAAGAAGGGTCAGACTAATCTCTTGAGTCCAGCTCACTATTGTTAGGTTTTCTTTTCTGATTGGGGAGCTTTCTTGGCAAGGAGAGATCAAAAACATCCCACTTTGCTCGAAAAAAATGTCTATTACGTGTTATATAATGTGCATTATGCAGGTCTCGTCGCAATAAAAAAAAAACAATACAGCTCTGTTGTTTTTTTTGTTTTACGAGAGCATGCATGATTTAGGTCGGTATATATGCTGTAGTCTGTACAAATCTGTAGGGTGTGGCTGGTGCAGGACAGTTCTGCAGGTGGTGGGGGTCTGGTGGTCAGGTGCTGGTGACGGCAGTTAGACGCTGACTGTGCCTCAGTCAGACAGACAGGTAGACAGACAGGCAGGCGGAGGGGGTTAAGGGGGAGTGGAAGGGGGGGGGCAGGGATGGCGGCTAGATTAAAGGGGCCGTGTCCATCAGGGCCTTGTTAGGATCCAGAGTGGCAAAGAAGCGCACGTCGCGATCCTTGTCCGTCTGCAGCGCCATCACCGTCTCCTCCAGCTCGTCCGAGAAGGGGCAGCCGGGCTCCTTGAAGTAGGCTGCGGGGCATCACCCACAATGACAGGAAATCAGTACAACAGACAAAACTGGTACGTAACGAGGCACTATCACAACAAAAAGACAGCACACTGCCCACCTTTCTCCATGACGCTCTGTCGCAGGGCCTTGGCAACGAGGACACGCACGTTGGCCACCGAGTCCGAAGAGAGGCTCAGCAGACTGGGCAGGAGATGCTGGGCAAACTGATCCATGGGCATGCAGTCCTCCTCTACTACAGCCTGCACACACACACACACACAAACAGCCCTTTAAAACAATGTTTCCCTGAACTACAATAATAGTACAATACAATAATAAAGGGTAGGGGAAACTGGTTCCAAGGCTTGTAAATCACGCAGGGCGAAAAATAAAATATACTCGACGACTTTTGGCTTGTTTTCCATTGGATGCAAGAAATTACTATCGCAAACAGAGTTGGCACAGAATTATCACAGTTTCCTGCACGCGCATTCATCAAAAACAACAGCCGTTCAGAGCGAGTCCCACACATCACACACACACCTAGCTGTGCCAAATTTTGGATACAACATTAAGCAGCGCAAATTATCAATGAAATAATTGCGTTTGCGTTGCCTGTCCAGTAGCACACATGCACTGTATTTTTCCTACTTACTTTAAAAAAGTATCCTTCAGCCAAACCAGATACAGAATTTAGTATAAAATAACCACTGTAATGTTATAATGTGATATTAAAATAAGGGGTTGTTGTGATGGTCAGCGCTTTGGGTAGGCTACTAGTGTGAAATAGTATCTTGTGAAATGTTTTATTCAGCTGAGTCACTAGGGGGCAATGTTGCACTGTGTCACGTGACCTAAAAGCTAAGGCGAAGTCAGCATTATTTGGAACACAGAACCTTTATAGAACTAGGCTACAGAAGGTAGGCAGCAGGCCTAAAACCTGACATTATTGATTTACATTTAAAAGCTATTAAACGCTGTGAAATGGCCTGGTTTATATAAATACTTTATTGTTCAATTTAACTTGGTTGTAATTTCCTAATTTTGTGTTTTAAAGGTGACACAACTAATGAATATAAACAACGATGTTTTAATGTAGACATACATTGAAGGGACTACTAAAATACTCATAGTGGTTTGATTGAATGCATCAAAGGGTTAAATCAAGCATTAAGAGAAGATTTCAAACATCAAGATGCATATTGTGTATCGGGATATAGCCCAAATTCATTGCACTATGATGGCTAGGCCAGAGCGATATGGCTGAAAGACATAACTTGATCATATTGATAATTGTAGTGACCTAAAAAGACTAGGCATTTCCATGCTGGATTTAAACACTTAATATGACCTTCCACTGTTCATTGATAAATACTCTAATGTCGATACAACAATGAAAATCACAAATATTGTAAATTAGTATGGAACCATGTTTTGTGTAACAAACCCAGCTGCTAGATTCGGTGGTCCAGTCTCTTATCGATACATACTGAACGTTTTATATTGACATTGATCAAAAGTCTATTACGATACGATAATTTATTGTTATATTGCCCAGCCCTACTTATGGCCCAGGAGTTCTTGTAGTGGTAGGTAGCACAGGAGAATCACTGACCTGGCAGATGAATGCAAAGGCTTGCCGTCCCACCCACTTGTTACAATGGCAGAATCGGACTATGAGCTCGTTGATAAAGTTCAGGCCTAGATCATTAGCTCCACTTGCATACAGCTTCTGGAGGATCTCCACCACCTAAGACAACATGACACAAAGCATACACATGTCTCAGTTAATGTATAACACCACAGGGTTAGACTGGCATTGATGAATGAATGATGAATGAATGATGAATGATCGAAACAAGCTTTAGTTGTAGCTTTAGTTGTACCACGTCACACCCAACAATAAAGATTAAGGGAATGTGCCAAGTCATTTACGGTCAGCAACACCCTTGATGTTGACAGGCGCATAGAAATAGACATGGCAATATCGCTGTACATTAGCTTTTGGAAAGATCTACATTAAGCCCATGCAATGTAGATCTGCCCATGCAAAGCATTGCTTATTGTTGTTTGTTTACTACATTTAAAGCTACGCTATTAGCAAGCGAACACATAAGGTAATAAGGCACAGGTAATGAGGCAACTGATTTCATAATGGTTGTTGAGCGGATGAAGGTTCTCACCAGTTTGTAGGAGATCCATCGGACTTGGGAGACCTTGTCTGAGCAGAGTGTGAGAGCAATCTGTCTTAGGTAGTCATACACGTCGTAGTGGCTGTACAGCTCTATGATCAGGATCAACTGCCTGGAGAACAGAGACATGCAGGGATTTAGAAAATCATGTGTGTACCACAAAATGAAGTATGCCTGCCTCTCTTGTTAAAAAACATTTAGATTGCAGCTTTCCCGCAAGAAGCCACTGGACTTTATTGGAGTGTCTAGTGTGAATAGCCCAGAGGAGGACACTTACTCGGCCAGCTCGTATCTGAACCTCCAGTTGCGACTGTTGTCGGTCACCATGAACTCCTGCAGCTGGTAAAGATACTCTCTCCTCTTCTCTGCATGCAGCAGCTGTCAAACCATATGTATATGTGAGACTAATTATGGTCCGTGATGTAAGTGGACTGTAGAATATTATTGGCCTACAGATGAACACGATTTGAGCAGAGCAAAACAGTCATGTATGCTGCATGGCTCTTGGGAATGCAAACAGTAGCACTTGACCACATGACAGGGAACACATTCACCACAGGGTTTGTGGGCGCAGGTCTGACCTTGAGGAAGTCGAACAGGTGTTTAAGGACGCCGATGCGAACCTCGTCCAGGTCCTTGAGGAAGCCGTTGAAGATGGGCACCAGGTCGGCTGCCGTCAGCTGGTCGCCCAGAATCACCGCCAGCTCATGGATGGAGAAGGCCAGCGTTCGACGCACCTTCCACTGAGCAAGACACAATGTTACAAGTTACAAGCATACCCCAATGTTACAAGTAGCAAAATCATTCATATTGAAAAATGGCTAACCGTTGCACATTCCAAATGATACAATCTAAAGATGTGTGAATCAACCGGCTTTAAGGTATGCAAGACTTGACGGGATTCAATTAATAAAATCTAAAAGGAAAACACTTTCAATGGGCCCTTGGACTGTTCCTCTGGCCTCCTACCTGAACATCAGTGGCCAGCGTCTCGTATGTGTCCTTGAGGCAGTGCCAGTTCTGGCGGCCAAGCGTGAGGGCCACCCCAGGCAGGCTGAAGGCACAGTGTTTGGCTATCTCCGTGTCCACCGTCTGGGCCCTGTCTGGGTCCGTCATGGACAGGTACTGATCCAACAGCTGCTGGGGTATGACGTTCTGGACGAGGAGCAAAGAGGCGACATAATGAAAACGCTACCCAGAACACCAGAGAAAATTGCACCATTTAATGTGACCAATGGGAAACATTCCGTCATGGGAACACAACCAACCAACCTGGATCTTAGGCTTTTCCTCAGGCACTGGACTTGGGGCAGAGTCCTCCTTCTCCTCCTCCACACTTTCAATCAGTTCAGATTCCTGGAAAAATTGTATTTAAATAAAAACATTATTAGAATTAGAAAAACGACAAAATGAAGGAACAAGATCTACCAAAAATGTTCTGGACCGTTAAAAGGACTAACCACGCTGCTGTGATCAGAGTCATCCCGCACCAAGACAGGGGAACCGGGAGGAGAGTCTTCTTGGCCCTCCTGGGGCTCAGTCTGGGTCTCCATCTCGCCCTGTTCCTGGACGGGGCATGACTCCGGGACTGGGGGAGGCTCCACAGTTTGCTCCTCTTCTGTGGGACTCTGCTCGCTCTCCACTTGGACCTCAGCCGTTTCAGTCTCTGGTGTTGGGCTGTCGCCGTCGCCTTCAATTGGACTCGATGGCTGGTCTTCGGTTGGGCTGCCATCAGTCGGGCTGTCTAGCTGGGCCACCTTGAGGGCTGCTGACAACACCTGGACTTGGGCTGAATTAACATACGCAGATACCATGAGCTGGCCGGTAATGAGATTTATTTGGATGAAAAATGTATGCCCCATCACATCAATTTGAACTGCAGAGTTAACTCCACAGGGCTGTAACTTCACAACAACAAACTGAACGAAAAGTTAATATTATACTGACCCTGAACATCAGGGTCATCCATATGGGGCTGCAAGCAGTCCAGGACTTTCTGGATCTGGTCGCTGGTGGCTTTAGCTGGGTTGTATTTTGACACAGGACATTCCTCTATGACCTCCTCATCCTCTTCCTCTCTTTCCATTTCCTCCCCTGTGGTTGGGCTAGTGAGCATCTCCAGCTCCCCGCTGATGTCCGGTAATGGAGGCCTCCAGTAGTTAAAAGAGTTGAAGTTCTCGTCGGCCTGCTCCATGTCCTTTTGGTTCTTGTCATTCTCTGTTGCCGTGGGGTCATTGTTGTTGTTTGTGTTGTTGCAAGGGCCAACGGAAGTGGGGTTTCCCTGCGTCTCCGAGGCAGCGGTCGTAGAGTTGTTGCCGAAAGCATGTGCATACTCGAGGTCAGCCATCAGAGAGCGCTCGGGGGAAGGTGTGGCGCGGCCGTCCTGGTTGGCAGGGGTGTGGGCGATGGACCTTTGTGTGGGGCAGCCCCCCATTTCAGAGCACTTCAAAGGGTTGATGGAGCAATCACTGCAATGGAGAGCCAAAAAGCAGATTCCTTCACTTAATGTCTTCAAAAGTGCGATACGAATGGACACCAGTTACAAAAAAAAAAAGGGTATACTGACGACAGAAAGGACTAGCCCCATAGAGGATATCCTACCTTTCTAAAGTACACCTAGGAAGTGCAAGTAAGGTGCCATCCTCCCGGAAGTGGAGGCCAGTGCCAGAGGGGTTAGCGAAGGTGGAAATGAAGCGGCCAAGAGACTGGAAGGCTCCCTGGCGTACCTGAAAATAACAAAACAAAAACAAAACAAAACATCAACTCTCTAGCTAATCATGGCAATGTTCGTGTGTGGTAAACTGATCTCTGTATGGACTCTCGCGGTAATTTTAATATGCCTTACCCAGCGTGACTGGTCACTTATGAGGTTGATGAAGAGGGGCGACAGTTTTGTCCGTCGCACCTCTGGGGATGTGCAGTTTGAGACGACCATGAAACACTCTGCGCAGGCTTTCCTGATGCCCCACAGGCTGTCTGAGCACAGGTCAAAGAACTTGGGCATCTGTGAAAGCACAGTAATTTGTTTATTGACCGACCTTTGTATCAGTTTCTGAACATGAGCCAATGGCTATGACTAATGAAAGCAAATTTCCAGGACAAAAAAATTAAGGAACAACATGCTTTCCAATTTGCAGTACAAAGCACTTGGTTTAATGGACCCGATCGACGCAAACCAAACCATATCTTCCCAATAAAGATGCAGCCGAATATATAGAATATAGCATTGCATATCATGTAGCTCCTTACTTGTTTGGCTAGAATAAATACACTGATTAAGTTTTTCATAGGGTTTTGGGGGATTACAGTCAAGGCTTCTTACCAGCAGCTTTTCCGTTGCCTCCTGGCCTACAATGGAACAGAACTCCCCGAAATTGGCAGCACAGACCTGATGACAAGACAATGAAGCAACATGACGTGACAATCCTTTCTTTGACAAAAAGGGACACACATACCGAGGTATGGCTCTTCTGTTTACAAGGAAACAATCGGGCACCAAGCGTTATGTTTGGCAAAACAAAAGTACACGTTTTAACTGATATGTTATTTACTCCGGAATAGCCATCCCAGCTTGCACCAGTTATGCAGGGAATTAACATTCCACCAACAGAACAACAGCAGATTGTTGGCAGCACTGCTGACTACAACAGGGTTAATGTTGACTCTTAATGAAGACTAACAATTTACCGGTGGCATCAACTTTTTCACTTGGTGGCACCGTAACAAATTCGGTGGCACCCATTTTGCAGCATTGGCATGTCCATTGTGACGTACCATTCATCTGTGTACTTCTAGTTAAAAAATATTACCCACTTGGAATAAATTGTTAAATGTTAGAATTGCATATTTCCTCACAAACTGACTTTTTGACCTCACAAACCCCTTACATAAATCTCTCCTAAAATTTAATCTTCCGTCGGGTTTGGTCCTTTCTACTATATGCCGCTGCCAACGAGATGTCCGTGGCTCGTCTTGTGTGAGCAGCGCTTTATGTTTAAGCTCTGCTGTAACCATGGAACAAAAGTGGATCCACAAAAGTGGATCTAGATCTGGAAAAGCTAGCTCAACATTGTGACCGTCCTGACTGAAGATGTTACATGGTGCAGGAAGGAGCATGGTGGCGCATGGACACTATTACATTTTCTAGGGAGAATCTTGATGTATTTATATTTTTTATAGAAAAAAAAAAAAGTCTTCTCGCATTCGCATAAGGATCGCATTCTTGAGCCCTGCATTACCAGTCTGCTCTGCTAGGCTCAGCTCGCAATTCAGAAACATTTCCAGAATACAATGGAGTAAGATGTAAAGTAAAGTAAAAGGCTGCTTTACATGTTGTAGATGACAATCCGGAGGAACAATAGGAAAGGCAGAAGTGAAGAAATTGAAAGGGTTTGCAGGTGGTTACCTTGCGGACTTGGAAAAGCCTGGCATCACTGCACAGCTCACAGAAGCGCATCAGCAGCAGCCGCTCTACGGTGTCTTTGCTCAACATGGTGACCAGTTTGCACATGATCTGAAATGACACAAAAGGTGTTATGGTTGATTTAGAGAAATCATTGAAAAAGAATAAAAGTTTCATTTCCAAAGCCAGCAGGTATAATGCAAAAGAAAGGAGGGACTGCGCTTACAGCAACAGCCTCTGATTTGTAATCGTCGTCACTGCTCGGCTCTGTGAGTTCTAGCAGAACGGGGCAGACTTTGGTCTCCATGTCGGCCTTACAGATGAGGCCTTGCTCCAGCAAAACAAGCAAGGCTGCCTGGCTAGTCTTCCGCACCTATAGAGAAAAATATACATAATGTAGCGGTCAAACAAAAGTGAGGCTCAACAATGTCCAGAAAAAGATTTAATACAAAAAACAAAGCCCTCTTTTTAAGAATGACACAATTGTTAGTAATAGCTGTTGAATTCATGCAAATTGTTTGCCAACTAAAAACCTACCTGATTATTTGGGTCGGTGAGATACAGGACCACGATAGGTACCAGGTATCTGGAGAAAGCGGCTGGGAAGTTGGGTCGGCTCTCATGCAAGAACATGGCGATGTTTGGGATCTGTTCCATGAGCTCAGCCCGCACTGTTGGCTCTGGGAACATGCCGTAACAAACATGAGCATATGCACACTTTACAAAAACAAATCTGTAGGTGTTAGAGGAAAGCTCATGTCCAACTGGAGTGAATCTCAAACTACAGTTGCACATATCGAAGTACGAATGAATCAAATAAATGCAGACCAACAAAATATAATCTACCTCCATCTTCTGACATTCTGGCAACTGTCTCCATGACACTGATAAAGTCATTTTCATTGTCACTGAACTCTCGAAGCACATCTAGCAGCCCGCGTGCCACGATCTCCCTGGGAAGCAACAGAGCCTCTGGGTTAGTTACCTGCCAATAGCTAAGACGTGCACACTGGGTAAAAGCAGCACAGCCCAAGCTGACAAGTACAACCTCCAACTGATGTACTTTGTAGTAATTGTACATGACTGCGGAGCATGAAAACTGTGAGAAGAGTACAAGAAGCATGAGAACAAAAACATCCACTTTTAAGAAATCATTGGTAGTGTCTGGCAGACTGATATTTAGATCAAATCACATTAGCATAAGACGCAGATCAACAAAAGGGTATTTCCAGAATGGCAGACCTTTTGGGACCTGAAACTGTAAAAATGCCACAAACAACTATAGCCATTCTTCAAATCATGCATGTTCCAGTAAGACCTGTGGCATGGCTCCACCACAGTGTTGGCCCAGGTATGAGCCTTCCAAACGTTTGGAATGCGGACGGTGTGTAAAGATGGTCTAGGGCATGCCTTTGTTCTGGCTGTCAGAGGTTATCCAATAGTCGAGGTTATCCAATATTGTGTTGTCGTCTAATTTTGGGCTAGGGTTAGCTCCTGGGCAAGTTCTTACCTGTTGAAAAGGTTCTCGCTGAAGGCATACTTCTCAAGCCTCCCTAAAGGAGTGAGGTTGTCTTGTCCTGCATCTAGGAAGGCTGTGATCCGTATTCCTTCACACTCTGAGCCATAGTTTTCAAATCCAACTGTGTGGACTGAGCGGGGAGAAGGGGCATAGTTAATACATGTTTACATACAAAAACAATTAGGTAGCGTAGCTTAGGTAACTTCACTTAACACAAATATGAAAGAAAATACCAAAACTTTTATAAAAAAAATTGTGTAGTGTCAGCAGAGATCAAACTGTTGCATAGCGCATGTTTATGTTTTTGGTCTTTGAGGGAAGGTTCATCACCATGCTCAATGAAGAGCACAGAGATCGGATGGTCCATACAGCTTCTAATAATAGCAACGGGTGAATCCCCAGGAGGATTCCTCCAGTGTTATGTTGGGGATGGATTGACGGCTTCAACATTCCCAAGGTCATGCATCTGTCATTTTCGCACATACTAAAAGGGGACTGCATGGTATTTCACACTTTTCTGACCACCAGAACTAAGACAATTTCCCAAATATATAAATGTATTAATTACTGTTGACTAGTCCATTGATGTCCTCATACAGCAAATAACACACTACCTGATCACGTCTTATTACTTACAGCCTTTCCTGTGGCTTTCGTTTATTTAAGAACCCCACCGTTTCAACAAACTTATTTAAAGTAACATGTATTCATGAAACTACTGCCATCAGATCAGTCTTTCAACAGTCTTTTTTTAATTTCACAGATACTAATGTATGTTTACTGGTTGCGCAGCGTGACCCCATATTAGCCAGATTTCAGGCACAGCTGCAAAATTATCCAGAATGTCAATGTGACAGTAGTTATGAGGAGGGTACATCCTGCTTCCCAAGGACCTCAAGCATTTCACCTCAAGGCTATTTACTTAATATGAAAATCTGGAAACTTACAGTCATCCATATCATCGTGGCCATCTTCAAAATATAAAGACAGTCCTGAAATAAGGGAGAGGAAATAAGACGGGGAAGACATGATGGGAAAGGTTCGATGGAATACAATCTTGCAACGAGATCTAAATCTTTCAGTAAGGGCATTGCTGTTACACCAGTCTTGACTATAGGGTTGTCATGCATGTGACAAGTGAACAAAGAATCATGTGAAAGAAAATGAGTGAATAGCAATACAATACAAACATCCAAGACACAGTATAATGCGATGCACATTGCAATCAAACTCACATAGACGAAGTTATAGATTTTAGATTGGCTAAATTGTCGTGTACAGACGCAACACACACACACACAAAAAGGAATTTCATGACATGCATCATATTTTTTAATTCCAACATCATAGTTGACTTATGGAACTAGACGAGTTTCCGAGCTACCCAAATACACATAAATCATAAAGGATCTGATCAATTGACAATAACGACGGAACCCATTATCTTTGTTAAACAATGAATGAATTGTTAAACAGATTCCAACGGTTTGATTACATAGGATATTTCATGTCAATGTTTACAACTGAATAATCAAGGGAACCCGCCCCAATATGTACATAATAGCAGCGTTAGTACAGGCACCGATTAGTGTTTGCTGCGTCAATAGGGTCCGATACATTGATTAGTTGTGTACAATAATTAACTGAAACGTTTTTTAGAAGCTATCCCTTTGTTATGGTACGGTGCTGGATGTAGTCCCCTTATGGTTGCAAATGACGTTAGCAAAAAGGCTAACGTTAGCTAAGCTAGGTCAACTCGTCACGCTGACAACAATTCGATGTTGAACAGGGTTAAGACAGATAAAGTAGGGCCAAACTATTAAAGACTGTGAGACATTACACGATGATTTTGAGCATCTATCATAAACACTTTGAAAAGTGGTGTTAACCTAATAAACTTGTATTATTAGCTTGCTTTCGACAGTAAAGTAGCTCGCTAGCTATGCTAGCCGACACGGCTCGTCCAGCCCTTCTGATTTCCTGGCCGTAGGGCTCGCTTTGATTCACCTCATAAACGAGAAATCGATATTGAATCCTCGGGGAGGTAAATTCACAACTAGACATGCTATCCCAAAGAAGAAAAGTATGTTTAACCATCGAATAAATTCCATTAAGAAAGTGCCTTTACCTGCCATCTTGATTTTGTGGTGCTCCGCCGTGTGGGCTGTCACTACCACAGCTGTCACTCAACCAAGGAGAAGAACTACTTCCTCAAACCACTTCCTGATGCAATTTTTCTCAGATAATTGATCCAAACTTAACAATTAATCAGACGCCGATTCTTAAGCCATGCATACATGTGGATAAAGTAATCAACATCGCTGACCCTCGGCTTCGTGTTTTTCCAACAAAAAAAAAAGCCGATGCGGTCACGTGACTTGCTGGAGTTCAAGATGGAGACGCTGCGAGGAGGTTAGCTCGGTGTTTACATCACCTACATATTGAAACTCATGCAGTAAACCAAGCGTCGGCCAAACCATAACGTTTCAGCCACTTTGAAATGTATGCATGGTTTCTGACAGAAGTCGGGTAACCTTGTTTTCAAAGACTGACACTCTGAAACATTAACAGGTAGAAAAGAGTGAATGTGTCCAAGTGACTGGAATGTTGATCACAAACTAGTTGTGTTGAAGAGATCGATATGGCACTGAGAGAGTTGAAAGTGTGTCTTCTTGGGGTAAGTTAAAAACAATTGGATCTCGCTGTATTTGCATTATCCATGGCTAGTTATGTTTATTATTAGTGCTAGTAGAATATATTCCCAGCTAATGTAGCCAATGCACTTCATTCTAGGGTTGTCATAATAACTAGTTCGATTAGGGAGGCATGTTGTTGATTTGTGGATACCTGTTATAACTGTTAATACCGCATTAATTTTGCCATCTAAGAATTTTTCCTGTAAGACGAGCACAATTCCGACTGAAAAATATTGTATTCTGCAACGACTGGTCCATAAAGTATTTTATCTTTTCAACATGCACTCATCTTGCAATTATTAAAGTGTATCAGAATACTGCCGTTAACATATTCTCATATATAAAGGAAATTATTGTATGCGTGTCCATCCCATTCCAGAGTTACGTCTACAATTTACAAATTGATTTGTCGCCAAACAAGAGGGCTATTATGTGTATTATGTGAATGCTTGGTAACCATTTACTTTTTCAGGACACTGGGGTTGGAAAGTCAAGTATTGTTTGGCGGTTTGTGGAAGACAGTTTTGACCCAAACATCAATCCAACAATTGGGTATGGTAATATACATCCGTTGTAAAATTGAAAATGTGTAGATTTGGACTAACTGAAAACACCATTGTAGGTATTTAAAATAAGTATAATGTAGAAGTTCTGGAAAACCTGTAGGCCAACTGGAAATTAAATGAAATGCTAATGTAGATGACCTCCTATTTGTATTTATCTCTGGTAATTGTTGTTGACCCAAATTGTCTGTTGAAGGTTGGTATCATAATTATGAACAAGAAAATGTATTCATTATTACATTCTGCCCCATCATTTAGATACCGTCATAGTTCCAGGCATATTGTTTACCACTATCTGGAACGGGCAGTGAGCAGTAGTTGATGTATAGTCATTTGAAATTACATTCCATTTAAATGTCAATGGAACTGTTATGAGATTGGAAAGAAGCCAACATACGAAATGACAGGGAGCCTATGTTCATTGTGAAAGGAGTATGAGGAGCAATCAACAGGCGGCCCCTTGTCTGGGAAAAAATCAGCAAAGGGTGAGATTTGCTTTTGCTTTTGTTTCCAGTTTTGTGCTAAATGTATGCATGTTCTCGGTTAACTTTTCCAGGGCATCTTTTATGACGAAAACAGTGCAATACCAAAATGAGCTTCACAAGTTCCTGATCTGGGATACAGCAGGACAGGAGCGGGTCAGTATACTTGGCTAGCCCAAGCTTTATTTCTGTTGGGCCTTATCTATGCTTTACAGTGATCAAACAAACCTGATTATGTGCAGTGACCGCTATGTGTACGGTGAAAAAGAAAAAAGTGTATACTTTGTTCTGCATTCCGTCATTTACATTAAAAAAGCTAAAATCAAAAATGTTAATATAGCATAAACTGATGGGAACTGATGGATAGTGAGTGCAGTAATGCTTTATATTTGGTAGGGGGCGATGTTTACCTCTTCATAGTGCGAGAGTCTAGGCGCCATAAAAGCGGGATCAGGTAGCCTAGCTCTGATCAGGCAGGCTAGCTAGCTGGTAATGTATCTTGTTTGTATTTCTTTGTAAAGCAGATTTTAACTTGTTTTTGACAGCTAAATAAAATCTAAATACAAATTAATAATACAAAAATAGAACTATGAGTGTCAAGCTGCATTGAACGAACGATTGTATAGTTAGTTAGTTTATTGTCCCCAGGGGTCAATTATTCTCATCAATTATTATCACAAGGAGAAAACAACAATGTCCTTTTCACACATCATCAGACAACAATACCAATCCGTAACAATACATCAAATATAACACCGCAGCATACATAATGACAGGCCAAAAAAATATATAGCCTAAGAATATGACTCACAGTTCCCTCAGACGTGTGTCCAAGCGAGCACTTCTGCCCCTCAGGGTTCTGTACCTGTACAGAGGGCAGTATAAGGGGGGCAATTGAGAGGCTGTGTGATGTCCTTTGCTATTGCATTGCAAAGAGTGTGATGGCCCTACAGTTGAGCTCTGAGAGGCTGGGAGTGGGGAGACCATTTATCTTGGCAGCAATGTTAGTCATGCGTGCACGTTTGACCCGGTTTATGACACATGCACATTAGAGAAACAGGTGCGAGGTAGAGCTTGGTGGGTTGGAGAATACTTTGGGCGAGCAGTACGAGATTGTGGGTGACATTGAGTGTTTGATGGCTCCTTCTTTGTGTCTTATGTGTGCTGAGCATGGTCGAGGCTCGGTTCATTATCCAATGTAAATCCATAATATCTGAAGGTGTCAACTGTTTAGGTTGATTCGTTTTTGATCAGGGTTGGATAATTGTGACTGGGTAGCAATTACTTTTCTGTATGGCGTAATATTTTTCTAAATACTAACTATTGTGTTTACTCCCTTCCTATGAATATGAAACTGATATTTTCAGCAAATGTGTAGGAAATGTAGGAAAGAGGGAAATGACAGTTTAGTGGAAATTGTGTTCTATGAGCCCTTCACTCATTTATACTCGCATCCCTCTTTTCACTGCATGAGTAATCCATGTTATTTCCCCTTTTCCCCTCCCTGCATGCATGCGCACACATGAATCGCCTTCATAATTCTCTGTGATCTCAGAAGTTTGTTAGTCCCCTTCTCTTTACTCACTCCAGACTGGGGATATGAAAGGGGGGGGGGGGGCGGCTGGCTATTTGGTTTTTTAAGTCAACACCTTCCATGGGGCCTGCGTTGCTTTGTGGCCTTGAGAGTGCCCGAACGGATCTCCGTTTAAGATAAGATGACAGAGGGAAACCCAAGCTGTCTGCCTACTGCTGCTTGCCACTAAATGCTCCTATCCAATACTATCTCTGTAAATAGTGACCGCCATGGATTATTTTTCCGTCAAAATAAATCTTTCATATGATTTTCATACGCAAATTGTACAATATTTTCTTCTGATAAAATTATTTATCTGTTAGCTTTCATGGTCAATTTATTCACATCTTTTATTTTCATTAGGTTTTTTTTTAATTCTGTGGTCCATTAAGTGGTTTGGATGTCTTTGTCAAATAATAATTTATTGTCATCTTGTTGGCATTGTCTGGGACTGGGTGTCATTGTGGTCTCCATACTAAACAGTGGAATTTAAAACCTTTTTCTTCCTCCGTCGAGTTTTGGCAGATCTAGGTGTAGAAAGGGAAGGGACCGAGCCAGTCAGCAGCATGATAAGGCATATCTATAAACATAATTTGGGAGGGGGGGGAGGTTAATATGTACTTTTATATGAATTCCTATCTCAGCCTAACACATGAGGGTACACGCCATCCCGCCTGTCAACGTCATAGCCAACCCTTACTAACTGTCCACTTCTTCTCCCTAAAAAGCAAAGTTAATTTTCGTACTGCCGCCGCACCATGTCTTTTGAATCGGTGCCACGCACATGGTTTCAGTAATTAATCTGCATAAGCCAAGCATTGTCGGGACTATTTTTTTAAGGCAGCCCTGTGGCCAGATGTCTGGTCTGGCCTCGCCGTGTGTGCTCCTCAGGGTGAAGGCTATAGGCGAGACCACACAGGACTGTGCGGTGGTAGTTAAGCTAGCAGCCTAGCGGTAGCCAGCGAGACAGACAGCATTCGCCTCACCGGCGCTGCCAAGTATCCCAAGTTGGACTCCCTTCGGTGGACTTTGGGCCAGTAACAACCGTAATTATGTGGAATGTGTGCTTTCCTGAGGTAACTGTGTCACTCCAAGACAGATAGTTTATTCCATCCTGGTGGGAAAGGCGGAGGCCTTCCAAGTGAATGTCTACTAGAGGATTGTGGTTTGTTTGAGATTAACACAAAACATCTGATAATGAGACCATTAATTTCCTAAAACAAGCAAGTCAGATGTCCAGTGAATCACAATTGGACAATTAAAGGGTGTTTTCACATGGGAACAAGAGGGATCATCTAGAACTTGCGAATGAAAAATATCTGGTTAATTTGAGCTCACAATATACAGTAAATCAATATTGTGACTCAATAAGATGGCAAAAAAATACTAAAATACTGTCCAAATTGGTATAAATCAGCCTCATAGACTCTTGGTAATGTCAAACATTAATTTTAAGACTTGTGCAAAACCAAAAATGAAATTAAATGTATCTCTAAGGATTCAAGAAGTATAGAAAAAAGTGTATACCACCTCTTATTTAACCAGGCATAATGAAGATATAACATCAGCAAGACCAAAAAGAAGAAAAAAAAGTCAACAGCATTATTAATTCATACTTATCTGCAGGAACTAAGACAGATAATAACGGGTCAACTTATGCTTTTTACAATTTAGCAATTGTCTCACTGGAAACATTTAAACAAATAAAGTGTGTGTGTGTGTATGTGTGTGTGTGTGTGTGTGTGTGTGTGTGTGTTGCTGGACTGGACGGTGCTTTTGTGATATTCGGTTAAGACCAAATGCATAGTTAGGCCAAAGACTATAGAGATGCTAACACCTTTTGAAACATTTTGCTCATCCTTCCCCTGATGGCTGCCACATGTTACATTCCATGGTGGAAATACTTGCCGTACATCCATTTCAATAAAGCCATTTGGCTTTGGCACTGGAGGAAAGCAGTTGCCTGTAGGTTTGTGCTAACAGGGCGGCCTTTCTCTGTATCGCACCATTTATACCGTGTGCGTTATTCAGTCTAGTGAAGCTAAAGCACACAGTGATGTCACCACTGTACTCGTTTTTCTATGTAGAATCAGACATAACATATCAAGTCTAGACACGGTTATAGTGTGAAATGTGTCAGTTTTTCAAGCCACAGGCCAAACAGTTACAGATTTTCTTTTTTAAATCTACTTTGAAACCCATTTAGGCATTCAAAATGCCTAAATTCGTGTATGTGAGTTTTCAGAAATGATACAGAGGTTTCGCAGAATGTAAGTTTGTTTAAGTTCCCAAATACCTCAGTAGATCCAAAGTGATAGTGGCATAACCCAACTGGAGATGATACAACTAACCCCCTTTCAATTAAACTGTTTCTCCCCATGAGGAGTGATTTAAAAGACATTGCTGTCCCCTGTTTATCACGTCCTATTTTTCCTTAATTGTCTTGTCTCCCTTAGTTCCGTGCTCTGGCGCCAATGTACTACAGAGGCTCAGCGGCAGCCATTATTGTTTACGACATCACAAAAGAGGTAAAAAAAATAAAAATAAAGAATATGTTTTCTATAACGGCAACAAATTTCTCTGTTGTTTTTTGTGCACATTTTTATTATTATTTTTGAATTGTGTCAAAGCAACCTATGGTAATGCCTCTCTCACCAGGAGTCCTTCCAAACACTGAAGAACTGGGTGAAGGAGCTGCGGCAGCACGGCCCCCCCAACATCGTGGTGGCCATCGCGGGAAACAAGAGTGACCTCTCTGATGCCAGGTAGGATCCTGTTATCACTTGCCCTACCGTAACAGATTCTTCCTCCTCCCTAAATAAAATAACCTTGTTTTTGTAGTAACCCCTTAGGTTATCACTATTAATAAAGTAAAGTACTATAGTAATGGAAACGACGAGGCAGGGAAAGGCAAACCAACAGATGGGCAGGCATAAAGAAAGACAGAGAGGTAGATGATATTGGTTTAAAATCGTTTGTGTACGGTTTAAAGGCCATGTCCATTTATTCCATTTAATAAGCCTTCATCCATATTCCCCATTTGATTATTCAAAGTCGATATGGAATCTTGAGTTTGTTCCTAATTAATATTCTATGTCATTAGAATAGACTGTTGAGTTATATCAGCTCGCCTATCCGTCTCTCATTTCACTGGGCCAATGTGGTGCAACTTGATGATCATTATGGGGATTAAATGGCAGTAGGACTGCATTATAGACACTATGATCGTTCATAGTACACTATACACACCCATTTCAATGCTTTGTGAAATATACGTTTTGGTTTGTAGAATGTCCTTTAGCAAGTCACTCTTCTGGAAATGAAATGCTAATCCTGGACATTAAAACATGAAAATATGTATCAAGATTGTCATTGAGAAAAAAAAAACTGCATGCAGAGGTGTATATACTTTAGTAGGGAATATCATCCATGATCCATCCTTCATGCTGTGTTTTATTTAACAGGGAAGTCTCTGAGAAGGATGCCAAGGACTATGCCGATTCTATTCATGCAATCTTTGTTGAAACCAGTGCCAAGAATTCCATTAATATCAACGAGGTCTTCAGAGAGATCAGTGAGTGTGTGTCTTAAGAATTTGGTTTTCCATGTCATCTTTATCAGGCAAGAAATTGGGTGGAATTTTTGCTTTGAGTCTATTCATAATTGGGATTGTTTATCTTTGTATTTAATATTGTTTCCATGTGCATTTTAAAGCAGGTGTACAGTATTTAACTTTATGTATTTAAAAAGCTCAATGAGGTTTTTCCTAATAAGCATCAGTTGTTGCTCATTGTTTTATAACCAACACCTTCAATCTTTTAAAGATAAAGTTTAAATGAGCCTGGCTAGCCTGTATTATCGGGGGCCGGGGTCTTGATAATCGCATGCACAGCAGCTTAAGTCTGGTTAAAAATGCGCCCTATTACACAAAAAGGAAAATAAACTGCATTTAAATCAGATTTAAAGGTCCAGAGTGTAACATTTTCTAGCATCTAGGTGTTACTGAATCCTACCCCTTACTTGTCCCTTTCCAACGACTACAGTGGCCTGTACTAGCCTTATGGTACCCATAGGTACTTCACAGGTACCAAAATGATGTTGTCATCTATGACAGCATCACATAGCCAAGTTTAACCCCGATTAGCTGTTTTGCAGGTTGATTTAGACGACTGTGAAAAAAAAGGTTACAATTATTTAACAACATAGGTAACAGCCTATTTAAATTCAAACACATAGTTCTCTTCCATCCATTATGGTAAGCTACATTCATATACATATAATTTTCGCTTTCTGTATGTTTTGATCATTCATCTCTATAGCAGTCGGCACTACAAGCCAATGTTTACTTGCACTGCAGTATGTGCATATAGGTTGCTTTTGATGACTTGACAGTGTGCAGTTTCGTTTTGGAAGCCAACTTTTTTCAGAAAGAGTTACACTTTTAGTTATCTAACAGGGAAACAACCTAAAAAATGTACGTCTCACATGCACACCCACTTATTGAAATGACCGTCAGCAAACTGCCATTCGTTACATTATTTCACACTTAAAATAAAAACAGTGTGAAACTCCACACTAATTTAGTCCTCTAAATACATAGGTTGTTTTGACGAAAGCAAGAAACATGCTCTTCTTCAATAGGCTATAGGAGGCGAGGGTTAAGCTTCATGGGCATGCCACATTTTTTTAAGAAAAAGGCCATGGGGTTCAAGACACTTATTATACCTCAAATATTCTATGCTTGATTGTAACGATCAAAACCGTATGAATACGTTTCTGTGACCACTGGTAATGTTTTAAATCTTTAAATCTCTTCTAAAACGATGTTTTATGTTTGCGTCTGTGCATCCCTTAAAAAAGGTCAGCGCATCCCTGTCCTAGAAGCTGCGGGAGCAACTTCAGGGAGAGGTTTCCAACTTGGACGCCAGGCCTCAGAGTCACGTAGAACCTGCTGCTGATGATGGCTGCAGCTTCTGGCCCGAACGTGACACCTCTCTGTGATGGCTTTTATGTCCCATCAAGCCAAAGACAACCATATTCCTTATAACTAACCCCCTGATGCCACAGTTTATTTACTTGCAACACAAGAGCACAACACATCACCATGGGACATTTTATCTATTTTGAGTGACAGGATGGGGTTCCAAACATTTACACTAAATTGGCTTCATTACTATGCAATATCTTTTGCATTTTCTCTTAAGCAGTTTTAATGCAACGTTTAATAATTAATAATCACTGAATACCCCCCCAATCTATATAATAATCTATATCGCTGAATTAAACTCATGTGCATATCCATACAAAATGCACATACAAGGGAAGCCTGAAATTTTCCCTTTATGGATATCTAACTCTGGATTTATTTGTTGCCAATTGAACTCAGACGGGGTAAAACAGGAGTTCTTATAAATATGAATTTTTTCATTTTTCAATGACTTTAAGTATCTGCCTTATTGTTGCATCAGTGAGGTAACTTTAATTGATGGACTTCGGAATTGTGTTCCCCACTTTTCAGTTTTTATACTGCCTACCCTTTGGTTAGCGAATTAAGTTCTTTCTGCCCGTTTAAGTTTCCTATCACACTATAAGAGGGTTCTTCTGTACTATGAAACGTGTTGGTTATCTCGTATGCATGTGGCTGGAAATGGATAATGATCATGGTTCTGATGAAGGTACGGGTGTCTTATGAACACTTCACTATTGTATTTTAACTTTTTCACTTTGGTCTAAACATTGCATACACAACCACGTGCATGGTTGCCTTACTACTCAAATGAAATGCTCAACATCAATGCTTTAGGCTGCCGGCACCACTATGTTTATTGTTCTGTGGAAGTAGCGACTCTTTTGGGGATTTGCATGGTACTTACTTCCACATGTCACTGGGAACAGACCAGGTCTCTACTCTAAAATGAAGGAAACATAATGTTGCTGTCAGCACTGCCCAGGGATGGTGTTAGTCCTTTTATAATACTGAACTGGCAGGTTGAACTGGCAAGTGTACCATATAACAATTTTTAATTGCTGACCATTCTACATTACGCTTGTTATAGGGGAATCTGTCACCAGAATTCTGTATCAGAAAGACCCTGCAGAGCTAGGAGAGTACTGCCAGTTGATTTACAGTTTTAAACTAGCGTTGGTTTTTCTGGAACATCATGTTAACTATTTGTGATTTCTGGCCTGCCATGCCGTCCTCAATCTTTTTCTGTTATGTTAAAATGCAGTTCACTAAAGGAAAAAATGATTTATTTTTGCCAAATTCTTTAATTGTCCCATAAACATGTTTAGTTTACTGAATATATAGTGGCCAACACTCCAATATAGTTTTACTACCTGACCTATGATAAATGGAATATTATCAAGAAATCTGAAATATTAAGATGTCTTAACCCTAAGCCATTACCCTGACCCATGGACTAATTTGTGTTCTTGTCCCCATTGGGACGAGCAGCATTATTTTTATTTTGATAATATGCTTCTGAACACATTTTGTGTAAGGGGTGGACGTTGAACTACAATAACTTGCCCACACAACCTCGACTTGGTAATGTACCTTGCAGGTTGTCTCTTCTGTCTCTTATTATTCACTATTTTATATCTAAAATGTTTTTTGATGTGCTGTATAATAAGGAAGGCTACCTTTTTGTACAGGACGTTTTTCCTTTGGATTACAATGTGCAATAGTTGTCATTATCCCAGGTTCTGGTCAAAATGTGACCAGAACCTGGGTGCTACAAATCCATTACAGTATATAAGTGTGATATATGATCATAAAATAACCATTTACAATGAAAAAAAGACAGACGCCTTTACAACGATCTCCTTTTGTAATTGAATCGTGTGAAATACAATGATGCATAGATGTTAAAGTGCAACATGTTACAGACACTTGAGAAAGCCGTTCCAAATAATAGTAATTTGTTGCTCTGTTTCCGCACTACTTCATATTGTCAATGTCTCTGTCTTTAGCTTCAGCTTTATATCTTAAAGGGAATAACTCTGGTACTGCGGCTTGATTGGCCGCATTGCAAAAAAATGAGAGCCAGTGACGTATTTTACTTTAATTGTTTTATTTTGTAGTAGACAAAAGTTGCCATGTAAACACAGTTGACATGTCTAACCAGATGTGGCAATTGCTTTGTGGAATCTCTCTACAAAGATATTTTCTGCCTGTTATTTTGAATGATAACCAACTGCTTGTCAGTTGCCATATTGTTGTTGCACATTGTATATCATCAAAGCCATTTCCCCCATCAAGCTTTATTTTATTTTGCTTGTGGATGTAATGTATTAATTTAAAGTGGTATATAACAAACTATCTTGTCAGATAGTTGCAAATTGTTTCTGTGACTAAAAGAATTGCATGAACGATATGATGAAATATACCAACAGTCTTGGGCTGGCCCAGGCATGTAAATTATCTTTGGTATACAGTTTTTCATTGTGGACATATGTCATCTAATTAAACACAGGTCATTATTGAGATTGCAGTTAACAACGAACAGCCATGCTATCTGCACTGTAGTTTACATATTACGCTTTATATTCTTTTTCATAATGATTGTAAACAAAAATGCCTAAAATCTATGTTGGCAGTGAATTTGTGAATGTCCAAAAAGGGAATTCTTAACCTTTTTTTTAATAAAAAATATGTGGAGAAATACAGTCTCTATTTAATTCAGAGAATAGTAAAGAGCCGTTTCACGCTCTACACTTGGTGGTGTAGTTGCCAAGTTGCTGGATCTTTGTTAACTTGCTTGAGCCTTGAGGATACAGTAACAATGTTGTTAGTACTTGATCATGTTACTCCACCGGCCCCTATCCCTTGACGATATATATATATGACATTTGAGATATGTCTGGGTGGAAGAGTGTCGGGACAGAATATCATTCACTTAACAAACTCTTGACACCATGACTTCACATAGGCCTATTCCCAGTGGGGTTGTAGCTATGTAGATACTGTACTGACTATTTTGGTGGTCATATTTTATTTGAATGATACATTTAGGGTTAGGTCTACAATGTGTTATTAATAAAAATGTAAATTATGACGACTATTACTATTACTATTATATCCTGCTGAACTCTTGTGAGATGTAAAATGTAATATTGTTGTAGGCCTATGCCCCCTTTTAACCAAAAATATATGAATTATATTATGCATCTATAATAACACAACAGGCTTTCGAAGCAATTCATTGAGAATAAGTTCTAAGGATGAGGGGCTTATTTTATTCCCCCTTGGTTAATGGCCTTTACCTCAGCCTTCACTCTCGCATCAACCCTTTCACACTCCCTGTTGAGTGGCTATGCAAGTATGCAGGGGCAATGACGTCGCACAAGCCTCTCTCTCTCTCTCTCTCACTCCCTTCCTGCTGCATCACAACAGCCGCTAGTAGCTCGAGTAGCACCAGTGACCGGGGGCAGTGTAACCAAGGCTAATTATCATATAGAACAATTCTAGACGTAGAAATACTTAAAAACACTGTAATACGACTCACCTGCACGAACTGCTTGCATTGCGATAATCTCGTTTGAGTGGTTGGGATATGGCCAGGCCAGAACAGGTTCTGCTCTTGGAGCCTCAGCACGAACTGAAATTCCGAGGTAAGAGGGGAGGGCCCAGCTTGGACATCAAGGGGGGGTGGGGGGGGGTTTCTGCAACCAGGGTATGGAGTGCTGGCCAGCGTTGTGGTCGCCAAATCGAGGGTAACCTGCAGTACTTGATGCGACAATGTGTCCGGTTAATATTTTTTGCAAAGCACGCTATAAGGACGAACGCCAGGTCAGCTGCTAGCTCGAGCAATGGACATGACAGCTAGCTAGTTAGCTGGATTAGCTTACGCTGCTAGCCAGGCCTTATTAGACATTTCTCGTGTAGCAACAATCACCAAGCAGTGTGCAAATGAAAACAAATGTATATGTTACACTATGGACCAAATATTAAATAAATAATGACAACTGTCATTGAAATATATACAGTGTACTGATCAGTGGCGGCTATATCCTTAGTAGGTTTAGCTAACAAGCATTAGCGTGGTCTCTGATTGGCTGTGTCTGTCAGATTGCCACCCAGCTGGGAGCTGTCAACTAAAATGGAAAAAACTGGCCAACCGTTGCTTCATACACTGGGTCGTCAGCTGAAGAGTTGTCAGTTGTAAACGCAACATTGCCGGTCAAACCTAGTGGTAAACCGTGCACCATCATTGGTACTGTGAACGATTGGGTAGTTAAAAAAATACAGTGTTTTTCTTTTAATCTGCTTTAAACGTAACCTAAGACCTGCAGCTGAACGAGAATTGTTGGGTTTCGATGTGTCCGCGGAAGCAATTCTCGTTCTCCTTTTACACATTGTTTCAGCGTAATGTCGGTAGGGCAGCAGGTATATTATCAGGTTGGCAGACTTTGCTTGGGTCACTTAAACCACGTGACCTAAAGATAGGGAGCATCATAACATAATCGTCGGCATTTTGATTCCAAGTTTGTTTAAAGAAGAATTTAAAGTCATTATTACAAATATGTCCATGAATCACTATTTTGATTCCACTGGATTTCTTGCACTTTTTTATATACTAAAATAATATTAATTATGTGTTTGATATATTTGCAACACAAGATAGAAAAACAATTCGTAAATTACGGTCTCTTCCACCATAATCATCACCAGACAGAATAGATTAATTTCCTTCTGACAATCATGTTGTGATCATTGTACGCTGGCCTATACCTATGTACAAAGAATAGCATGAGCTTAACATCAGATGTAGACATACAGCAGTAGTAAATTGGATCCTCCTAGAAATTGAGCCAGGTTTATTTCATACTTGAATCAACAGCAACAATCTGCAACAAATGTTTTACAATGACATTAACATTGATTGTCAGCTAAAATGTTTTTGAAATCAATTTTTATGTGTATAAAATAACGCATATATTAGCCACCCTAATTTCCTGTCCGAGATTAGGCTGATAGAGTATGTCCTATTTTCATTCAGTTCAGTTCATCTTTATTTTCCCGCAAGGCAAACTCACTTTAGAGCAGGGTACAATAGTACAATCAACAGAGTACGACTAAAAGTCACTATGACACAAAATGCTACATACAATGCTATAAATACAATTCATACAATTAACCTCATTATCAGAGTTGCCATATTTATCTCTTGTTATGTGCTATTTTATCAGTAGATTTGAAAAAATAGGAATATGATGGCATAAATATTATTGTGGGCAGTTCCAGTTTTACTACTAATTGCATTGGCAATTTTTGCAATTGTTTTGATAAATGGTTGTCACATCTTGAGTTGAATTGCCCACATTGTTATTAGTACTACCAAAGGTCAATATTTGACCTCGCCGCATAGGCCAGTTATTATGTAAGGAATAATCACCGAGAGGCCGGGCAATAAACAGTTTGATATGCCCGGCTAGTGGACGGCTT
>JAOPJL010000026.1:11673727-11687846 GCA_027123545.1 Trisopterus esmarkii | reverse complement strand
GGTTGTTGTGGGCGTCCCGGGCCCCCCCGGGGGGGCCCCCCCGGGCCCCGCCCCTTCTTTGGGGGGGGGGGGGGGGGGGGGGGGTTGGGGAAAAGGGTGGCAAAGGAAAAAACCAACAACGGATTAGGGATTTTTGGATCAGAAATGCCATATCAGTGGGTGGGAGGGGCAGAGGGAGGTGTACCAGTTTTCATTCTCATTTATGTATAAAAGACACACACTACAAACACTACACACACTACACACACTACACACACTTCACACACACACACTTCACACACTTCACACACTTCACACACACAGAATTCAAGAAATAGGAGTCATCATGTCATGGGCAAACAAACCCACCAGGTCTTGCCTCTATGTAGTCGCTACATAATCATTTTGGCTCCCTTCCACGTTCAGACATACTGGTGATGGTTCCGGGGGTGGGTGTGTTGCCGGGGCTGTGGGGGAGGGGGGGGGGGTTCTTTGCGTTGTGAAATTGTAATTTTAACGCCGGTGAGTCAGACCAAGGGAGATTCTAACACTGGCACGGTTGTGGTGGCAGAGACGGAGGAGACAGTCAGCGGGGGTTATTTGCATTGAGTGAATGTTATCAAAGCGCACCACTGTTTCTTTTGCTAAGCAACGGGAGGCCACAGAGCCTGCATACACATAATCCATCCCCCTTACAACTGTACAGTATTTCCAGTGTTCCTTCCTGCTTAACTCTCTTTAAGGAAGGAATTTAGACATTAAAATTCCAGAGTGATGGTAGGGCTTATACATAGGGCTATTGTCAATCAAACTGACTCATCCAATCAGAGGCTTTGTAAAGACCGGCTCATTTTTGATTGGAGAACAACCTTGCTAAATCTCTCTCTCTCTTCTCTCTTCTCTCTTCTCTCTCCCTCTCTCTCTATGTATATATAGATAGATATATATCTATCTATATATATATCTATATATATATTAGTTATCTCTAATATAAATTATTTATGTTTTATTTTTCTGGCCTATTTCTTTCTTGAACTTAAACTTCTCTTCCCTTCATTCAATGCTCTCCAAGTCCTCGTTTGGAAAAGATTCTTGATTGCATGCATCCGCAGTGTTTGATGTGGATTTCTGAAGCTAAATGGGTTATTTTTTATCATTGTGATAACAATGTCTTTCACTGTAGGTTTGCACATCTCAATCCTAATTATTTAATTTTGTTCTGCATTCTTTATTTTTCATAATGTCTGTGGCTCGGATCAAGGCATTTAAGAACACTGCAGCTAACCAAATAAGGAGCTCTTGATTGGTACATTTTAAATAATTTATTTAAGGATTAGGTTGATATAAGTTTTCATTCTTGTGACCATTGGTTACTAGGATGTTTGAAGTGGCATTGTCTTTGTGTGTGTGTGTGTGTGTGTGTCTGTGTGTGTGTGCGTGTGTGTGTTTGTGTGTGTGTGTAAGCCACAATCGCAGTCTGTATCCAAGGCATTATTCGCCGAACTACTCTTTACCTGGACACTTTTTTTTGTCATGTTTGTTAGTTTTTTTCCTCCCGAGCCATGCATCTGTCATGATACTGTTGAGTATGGGCCGTGTGACACGGTATCCATGGTGTTGGGGCATGCCCAGCGCACCGTATGAGTGCTCCTGCTTACCATGCAGCACTTCATTCACCGTGACGGTTTCATCCACCACTGCAGTTGAGGTCTGTTTAATTTAAGATGTATTGAGGTTGAAACTCTTGTCTTTTATTTGAAGTGATTTTATTTGGGGGTGGGGGATTTTAGAGGGACCATCTTGGGACATTTGCCTCTCAAATGTCAATGGGTTACTTTTTTTTTCTTGTCAAAGAATATATATATATAAATATACATATATATATATATATATATATACAACTTTGTTCTAATTGCATAACAATGTGCATAACACCAGGAAAGACTGAGAAGAAGGTGGCAGTTTAGAGCCCAGAAATGGTGTTCCATTCTGCATTATTTAAGTGAAAAGAAAAGTTTAAAGTATGTTGTCCCATCATCTAAGCTTGCCACAAAAAGATGGTTAAAACCAGAAAGGGTGACGATGTCTTCTGTCTAAATAAAATAAATAAAAAAGATCTGCGGTTTAGGTTCGTACATGTATGAGGGTGTGTGGGGGAGGATGCAAAAATAGACGGTAGACTTGTTTCTCCTGTATCTGTGAAGGGGTTTTATTTTCTAATCACTATGAGGATGTCTTCCTGCTTGGACGTGGAGGGCATGAGCAGTACATTACCTATGTTTCTTTGAATGTGAACAGATGCCAGTCAAATAGTAGCTGTCTTTAATTCAAATTCTGATTCAGTTTGTTTAGGTTTTTACCTTTGGGACAGGGCCTAGCAGATGGTTAGGTTTTGCCACATAAGGCATTGCCAAGGAAAGTTTTAAGCATTCATGGACATGATTTGAATGTCACATCCCTGTGATTACCAAACGTATCCAATACTTTCTTAATTATCTCCCCCTTCCCCAATACTGTAACATATTGATTTGGTACTCCACAGTTAACAATTAAGGGCAGTTACTAGCTGATTTGGATGCTTATTTGGTTGTATAAAAAAAGAACACTACACTGGCCTATCCTGGACTCTCAGACCATCACCGTGATCACCATAAGCAGTCGGGCAACTGTTTTGTATGTAAGTAAATAAATAAATACGTCTATCTGAGAAGAAGAATATTCCTAGTCAAGTTGTCTCTGGTGTATAAAAAATCTACCCAACCTTGTTGGACTATGTAGCATCTAAATAAATTAAGTAAATAAAGCCCCATACATGACCTTGTACGTTCTTATTTCCGTTTGGTTTGTGAGTCTGTCAACACATGGCCGGGTCCAGCAGCCACAGAGGTAATGAGGTTGGGTCAGAGCTGCCCCAGTGTCTGAATAACTACCTGTCGGTTGGGGACGGGTCTCCAAATATGCTGAACGAAATCCTGTTATCGATGGCTTCTAGCCCAGGTATTCTCATGCCATTTAGCTAAACCCACAAAAATGTAAGCTATTTCTAGAAGGATTGTGTGAATGGAAAATTTGACACAAAGTCATATTTTCAAACAGTAGTTGGGGCCCTCCTGGGGAAGATAAACCACAGCTAGGGCCCTCCTTGTAGAGATGGACGGTAGCAAGCTCTCATGGTGAAGATGGACCCTAGCTAAGGGGCAGTCCCTCCTGAAAAGAGGGGGCATGATGGGCCGTAGCTAGGGCCCTTATGGTAAAGATGGAGCCTAAAAACCAAGGATGTGGCATGTGCCCTCATTTATCCATAGTATTGCCATGAGTCAGCCACACAGCCCTGTGCATACACACACGTGCTATAATCATCTGAAGATAGCATGGAAACCTGAGAATCGTCACCACCGCTTTTGTGAGACAGTCATGTCTGTATCACAGTCTTCAATTTCACACAATTTCCTATCACTGCCAGAGACCCAAACCTCAACCCTAATCCACTTTGTTCACAAGCTCAAGGAAGGGAGCTTTAACAAGGCAGTAGTCACTTATGAAAGCTCTCGCCTTGTGCTTGAGTTGGCACCCGTACTGTTTTCGACAGGATTAAACTGTTACTAGCGGCTAATGAATTGTACCTTTTGGCTTTTTACATCTGCAGCTGTGTTGTCATATAAAAAATGTACTTGATTTATTTAGTGTTGGTGTATCTGTAACAACCAGCGACGGTTGCTGTCTGCACCTCGCGGCGGTGGAAGAGGCTCTGGACGAGGTTCTGTTGGTGGGGAGCCCCCCCCCCCTGCGGGCTTCACCTGGACCCGGTATGTACGCTGCTCAGAGTCAGCTGTTTGGCTTGGCCAAGGTGGGACACAGCTGGATATTCAACCATGGAAACAGCCCAATATTCATTGAAATGTTTGTAATCTGCTGGGACGTTGCCTCGTGTCCAAAGTAAACCGCAAAGGAATGTCACAAAGAGGGGCCTTCTGAGGATGAGGCTACAGGGCTTGGGGGTTTTTGACTCTTGCCTGAAGAAAGTTGAGGAATCAGGAGGGCGGTTGGTTCAAAAAGCGTTACTTTTATGTATTCAGTTCAAGCGCACTGAGGTAAAATGGTGTGCCCAAGGGAGCAGTTGGCTGGCTGGCTATTAGCTTACTGCATTGCCTCATCACCTTTTAGAAAATAGTCTGTTTTCTCCAATAAGGTTGACCACACTTGCCGCCAGGCTCTAGGCCAGGGATTTTTTAATATCTGGAGTGAGTCAGAAAGCCTGCTTAATGAATTCACATTAATTCACATCATTCGCATGAGCTGCGCAAAGTGTACTTGATCTCAAAATGATGCAGATATACAAACACCTCCCCCCCCCGATTCCTCTCCACATAATGGTCTACACTGAGTAAGATAAAAATAACATTCTGCATCCCTTGTCACAGTAGTAGACATCCAGAAACTATTTTCATCACATTTGCCATTGGAGACGGACTGAACAACAATCAACAAGAAATATTATATTCATATTTTGATGAAATAGCCTTTGGGTAAAGCTTCTCAGAACAAGTGTTCCACTGGACTCATTTAGCACCTAGATAAGTCAAATATCTCACAGATTTTCTCCTCCGCCCACAAGCCTCTGGTGGCCTGTGGAAGAACTCTTGATAGGCCAACCTCTGAGTCCGGGGCTGTCTGAATCGCTCTTGCGGCAAGCCAGAAGGCTTGGAGGGACGTCAGCTGGAGAGATGACAACTGGCAGTCACGCCATGAAGTGTGGGAGGAAAGCCCCACAGCAACTCTCTGCAGCCATAAGCTTCTCAATCATTTGTGTGATCGTAACCTCATAAGAGATACTTTGGAGTGGACCATCTGATTTGAGACGAACCAAATCTAATAGATATTGCTTCCACGGGAGTCATTCAGTCATGGGCACCTTGTATGTCCAATAGGATGATGGGGGGAATATAATAGATGATATAAAACATTTAATATACTGAAATATGGAATGTCATTTAACAGGTTGTGTATAAAACTTGAGTTGTAAGTAAGTTAAGTAAATCAGTCTCAGTAATTACTAGAATTGCTGCTTTGCACAAAGGCCTTGACTACACACGTGAACTTTGAATCTCTATGAGGTAGTTATTCATATTTAGTGTTGGACAGCTCAAACCTCATTAAAGTTGACTTTGCACTACCACTAATGTAATAAATCTGGTTCCACTGACCTATCTATCACCTGACTACCTTCACATGCTGACTATTTCATATGCCACAATCCTACATGGTTGACCGTATTCGACCCCATCCGGCCACCAGAAAGAAAACTATCTGGGGGTCTGGCTGGCCCTCAAATGAACGAGGAGTCCATTTGTAGCCCATCCCTAGAGCTTGCACTGAGTCAGGCAAGAAGACGTTCATGTGCTCTGCCCCCCTGTGCCCGGATTCGCCTGCAGAAAGAGCATCAACTACATGACAACTAATCATCAATCAATAGGAATTTAAAGAGAGGGAAACACTAACTATTGACAATTGCCATTGTTATAACTAATACTATTCTTTTGGTGTGTCGTCAATCTTGTGTTTTGTCTATGTTGTAACTACCAGGACGGCTGCCTTCCTTAGCCAAGTTTCTTGAAAAAGAGATTGTTAATCTCTAGGGCTCAAGCACTGACATGGTAAAACATGGGTAAAAAAAAAAAAAGAAATATAAAATAACGGGCTCAGTTTGAATGTTGGAGAAGGCTGAGCACAACATTATGTCGGGTGCGTCCAGATGAGAATGAGGTCACCCCGATATAAGGTTTTCGTGCTGGGGTTTGGCCCCACATCAAACTGTTGCCTGTATGCTAACCCTGAGCCGCCATAACACACCGCTTTGCCCATTTAAATTCATAGCCAAGAAGAACGCACAATTTTAATACCCATTACTCGATCCGAGACCACCAGATGTATGGCTGATGTGATCTTATATCAGGCCACTGTAGCTAATAGTCTTATATTGGTATTTTTCTCAACAGGTCTTGATATAAGAACGAGTGAGAAAGAGAGGCATTTTTTTTAAAGCTGTTACTACTAGACTGATGTTATTCACATAACATTGTTGTGTGCGCGCGTGTGGAAGAACTGCATGTTGAAGCAGGATATTGGAGGGAAATTGAATTGATGATGTAGAGAAAAACAAAACTCTGTTCTCTGTTGAGCTTTGGTCCAAAAGCAGCACTGAGCCTTTCTTTACCAGAACATTTGTCAGACTAGCCCACCAAAAACTGTTTGTGGTTTTGGAAAACTTTGGTTTGTCTGAAAGGAAACTCATATAGGCTTGTTTGGTTTTCTTTCTTTTATTTTCAATCTATAGGCTCTTCTCACAAGTTGTGGTGAAACTAAACAAGATTAGTAAGATTCCTTTATGAGAGTGCTAATGTCGTTCATTAAATTCAGATACTTCAAAGGGTGAAGCTTTGAAAAACACCAAATTAACATTGTACTACAATTCAGCATTCACCCAAGGTTTCTCCTGAGGAGCATTTGTAATTCTTTTGTATGCATACCACTGATCATAACCTTGTGTCCCTCCTGGTATTTGGGGTTGATGGAGAAAATGTCCTACTCTTTCTCGAACTCACTCTGTCTGCACCACACCATTTTTTGGTTTCATACCAATAACCGTCTCTTAGCAATGACACAACGTTAGCACTTTGCCATGAGAGAACATAACAAGCACTTTTGCGAGCGCTTTTCTGCCAGGTATGTGCCTGTTCCAAGACCCGGGAGATACTGTTAAGGACTTTTAACTTTTTGGCTTGTCACGAAAGTCATGCAAAGTCTCAAACCATGACTGCAGATTATCTCTAGTTAAACTTTGAATTAATCTTGCCTGGGAATTGGAATGAGACTATGCACGCCGGCTTTGGGCGTAAACACGTTTACTCCTGCTTTTCACTGCTTCACAGTTCACACATACTGAAATTTGTACATAAGTAGCACATTTGTATAAACAACAATCATGTATTGGAAGCAGTCCTCCTTGTTATTTCTTCTCCCTCGTTATTTCATTGGATTGGAACAACGTTGTCTAATGTTCTGATGAAGGTCTGCATGATTGCAAACAGGTTGGTCTTTCTTGGGCTTCTCTTCTGCCAGACACTGTATATTTTGATGTGGAGTGAACCGAAACCACAAACAGACCACGAAAACCGTTACATCACCTGAGTCATCAACATCTCCCGACCATCTCCACCACCGTGCAACCTGGCTGGAGCCATGTTTTCCTACCCGAGATTCAAAAGACATACATGTTAGGTTAATACTCCTCTGGCAGTTGACTTGGCAGTAGACTTGAAGTTGGTCCCCGGGCGCCAAACTGGCTGTGTTGCCAAGTTACCAACTGCTCCTAGAGATGGCTTAAATGCAGAGATTCAATTTTTCCAAGGGTAAATGTTGTATCGTCTTTTAATTATTTTGCCATTGGATTGATTCCTTTGCCTCATATTAGAGTTACCCACCTTCATCCATGTTCATACTTCTTTAACCCTGTGTTATGTTCGACATCCAAGTGTATAGAAAGCTAGCCCAAACCCAAGCAATGACCTCACGAGGCCCACAGCTGCCATCGCCATTTGTACAGGAGTTAATAGGAACAGTATGTAGCCTCTGGAAAGGACGCACAACCCTCACTCACTTTTGCCCTCCCACTCATTTCATCCCAGGAAGTTTAATGCTACAATGTCAATTCAGTACATTTGGCCTGATTTGTCATTGATTTTTTGTCTTTGAAATTCCTATTTTCTTTTTATTTCCTGTCTTTAACAATGCCCTAGCTTGAGTGGATCAAACGTTAATGGAAAAAGTTTCAAACAAAGTTAACATTTGAATAATCTTTGAAGAAATAGTGTATTCTTAGTAAAATAACTCAGTAAAAAGTACTGAGCTCGTCAGCAATACACTAGTTGTAATGTTACTAGACCAGTGCTCCAAGCTCTGCCTGCCTGCCCTGTGCTCATCTGGACGCGTTTATCATCCATGCAACTGTGTGACACATTTTCTTCTCTAACTGTTGTTTATTCTATATGTCCAATCAGATATGCCTTTGTGTGTGTGCTCAGCAGTATTCGGAGCCATCTTGGAATAGCGTAGGTAATGTGTGAACCATATGACAGTTATTTATTCAACGGCAGTAAATGTATCCACGTTCCGTGATTTTAATCTCACCACACAGAAGGAGCCAGAATCCAGTCCTTCTTTTCTTTGTTATATGTTATAGAAGTCTCCATTTATTCTTTCACTAAGGGAAAAATAAATATATCAAAATGAATTAATGAAGTTTTACAAGGATATTTCTCAGTAATGCAAGGCAAAGTGTTTGAAATACATTTTAATTATCATATAAAAATGCAAAGATTTTGACATAAATGGTAAATCTACAAACCTCCATCTACAGTAAAATATGACATATATTTTCCATAATGTAAATAGATGGAATAAATACTTATTTTCATTTAATGGGCTGTTAATGGACAATGGAGTAATTAAATGTAATCTATGATAAGTAAAAAAATATGTACATTTTTGTGAGAGAATAAAGCAAATATTTACTCTAGCAAAACATTGTATGTTGCACTGGCATTGAAGCGATGAAAGAGAGAGTTCTTCGAGTTGTGTCGGCTCTGTACTTTGTGGGGTGGACATGTGTATACAGAGGATAAGATAACCCTTTGTTTACAGAACTCCAAACGTAAGCGCTTCTCTCTCCCGGTTGTCTGAGGTGAAACGTGGGATCCTCCGGAATGTCCATGGTTTGCTTTGAGATGATGAATGATCGTGTCCTCGCTCCAACCATCACAACCTTCTTAGGGAATTGCATTAGCAAGGAGGAAAATGTACAGCACTTGTCATTCGAGCATGAAAAAGGAACTGTGCAGGTTTTAGCGGGCCGGTAGACATAAACAAATGGTTATCTTACATATTGGATCTTATATTTATTTGTTGTATATATACAGTTAGAACAGTTAACAGAAATACAATATGCACCAGAGATGTCATAGAAGCCATCCACTACAATCAGCATGATAAATCGATGGTATGGCCACTCGGCGCTTGTTCCCTAGGTGGGGGAAATCTGCTTCAGGTTCACCTCCTCACTGTCTCACGCCGTGTCTTCTGGACATTAACTCTCACAATAAGAAGTAGATGAGGAGCAAACAATAAAAGCTGCCGAAAAAATGTACAAAGGCCGGCACCTCCTGCGTGGAGCCGTCTCCGCCCTGTGTGTTCAAAGCATGGCTCCTCCTCACTGCAGCCCAAACCAACCGCACCCAGCAGCGCCCAGGGCCAGCAGCCCCAGCCCGGCCAGCCTCGCCGACCCACTGGCCGCGAACTGAATCTGCTGGCTGTCGGAGCCGGCGCCGTCGGAGACGCTGCGGTGTGCGGGCGACGCCTTGCCTCTGCCGCAGAGCACCAGGGGAGGCTGGAAGGAGGTGGGCCTCCTCTGGGGCTTGTCGGGGCTCAAGCCGTCGGTGGGCCTCTCTCCGGTGAACAGCAGCGGCTGTTTCCAGGGGTCCAGCTCCGTCTTGAGGAGCTCGTACTCCTTGTGCGGCAGCTTGATGCCCAGCGCGGAGCACCCGGCCGTCGGGGTCACGTCCCGCTCCACCCCCGCCCCCCAGCGCCCCGACGGTGGGCCGCAGTGACCGGGCCGGGTGCCGTTCAGCAGCCTCACCGAGGACTCGTCCCAGGGCGTGAGCTTCACCCGGGTCACCTTGAAGGCCAGCTCGGTGGCCCCCGGGAGCCGGTCGGAGGGGCCGCCCAGGGCGTAGTGCCCCGAGGCCCTGAGCGTGAAGGTGGCCCGGGAGCAGCCCGGGTCCGAGTAGTGGCGGTAGACCCCCTCCCAGGCGTGGTGATCGGGGCGGAAGGTGAAGTCTCGGGTGAGGAAGAGGACGGACGGTCGGGCCTCACAGCGCCCGCTGACCCAGCGGCCCTCCAGGGCCAGGGCGGCCGCGGGGGCCCGGGGAAGCACCGGGGGGCGCTCTTGTGTGGAGCGGTACACCAGGGCGCACACTGGGCAGGGGTGGACGTGGTGCTGTGGGGGGGATAGACATAGTAGTGAGGATTCGTGCCTCATGAAGGTTGAGTTAAGTTGGAGCAGAAGGGAAACGGAGGCCCCTTTTTTGACGGGATGGCCCTGAGAACGTACGACATACTGTATATCAAGCTGTCAGTCATAGTTGGGTTTTTAGAATAATCCTGCTTTTCTGTTTTACTCAGCCATTTTAAGTTCTCTATGCGCAAGGCCGTAAACCCTTAAGCTAACCGCTAGCCGGTGTACTCAGCTGTTGGCCAACAGTAGAAGACTGCCATATTTCTGCTCGGCATGTCTGAAAATCTCTTGTTTTAGCCGCCAGAAACCCAGACCAAGCCCCTGACGCGTGACTAATCCTTTGACTAAGTGTAGGGGTCGGGCGAAAGAAAAATCCCATTACTGTTGTACTCAGCGTTGCATAGCCGAGCTGTGCAGGCAACGCGTTCTAAAAGTATCCCAAAGTTTTCTAAAAAACAGGTCTCACCATGGCATTCTGCAGGGGCTGCTGGTACCCGCTGGGTCTGTGGTGGGTCCTCTGCGTCCACTCTGTGTGGATATCCCCCAGGAACAGCTCCTGGACCTTCCTGCCCCCGTGGACGCCATGGTGCACCTGGTCCTCCACCCGCACCAGACCCATCTCCGTCATGGAGAAGCCCAGGGCGGCCAGACAGGCCCGCCCCGCCCGTGTGTTGTACAGATCGTAGGCCCGTCCCGCCACCATCCCGCCCAGCGCGGGGGCGGGGGCGGGGCCCGCGCAGGCGGGGGCCAGGCGGTCGGCCAGCTTCTGCGCGGCGGCGGGGTCGTGGACCGCCACGGCCACCCCGGTGAGGTGGTGTTCTGCCTCCGTGGCGCCCCGGGTGATCCAGGAGGCCTGGCGGAGGCGCAGCTTCCCCCGGATGCTGAGGGTGTAGGCGGGCCGCTCGCAGCCGCCGTCGCTGTAGTAGTGCTGGAGGGCGCTGAACTGCCGGCTGGCGTGGAAGGTGTAGGAGCGGGTCAGGAACTCTGGGCCGGGTCGTACCTCGCACCTATCACAGCAGCAGCAGCAGCAGCAGCAGCAGCAGCACAGGAGAGAGAATAGGCCTGTTGTTAGGAGGATGTTCATTGGGCCGGCCGAAAGAACCCGGAGGGCGAGGTGTCCTTTGTTTTGTTTTTGCTGGATTTGCATTGTATTATTTTTTGCACATATTTATTTTGAGTTGATGTTGCAGTGAAATAGTGTGGTATGGTAATAGTAGGATAATGACCGTTATTTCTGATCATTAACCCTATGATAACTTTCCAAACAACGCGTTCTTCAACTCCGGTTATCAAAGCGCTATGAATGCTAAATGGATCTAGTTTGCAATCTAAGCATCTAATTTGGTGTTTGGATCAAGGATAGAATATCGAACCTTGTGGACACCCAAGTGCCCTCCAGCCTCGGAGGCGTCTCTGCTGTGATCCTCACCCCCCCCTGGAGGGAGCGGTGATGACAGGGGGGCTCCCACTGTACACTCTCACTGAGGTTGGAGGAAGTGCTGAACGGGGAAGCAGGGACCTCCCATGCTTTACTTCCTGTTCCGAGGACCAGCACAGCTGCGGGAAAAATCAATAAATGACGTTAATTCTAGGAAAAAAAACCTTCATGTTACAATCAACTTATATTTGAAGGGTAACTCAAGTGTTAAAGCCAAAGTAAAGGAACAGCACCCCATCTCTAGGGAGATTCTGGAACTTCTATCTTAAACACCGCTCTTTCCGATAGGCTGAAATGGCGGCAGGTGACGTTGCTTGCTCCACAAACTTAAATGCTATCAATTGTGAAATGTATTGTTTGGTCCTGTCCCTGAGGTTTCATTTTATCGTTCGGTTTGACATTTGATTTTAGCCTCATGATAGAGAGATTAAATTCAGGATGCAGGATTAAATTCAGGTCGTGAGAGAAAAAGTTTGGGTCGGCTGTGGAAAGTGAGAGTGTTGGCAATTATTTTTTTTTTCCATGTAATTAGTAGTGTATAGCTGCTATGGAAACCATACCTAGTCTTCCTGAATCAGGTCACTGCAATGTAATGATAGCATTGACTTGACATTGACTTCTCACTGCAGCAGATCATGCTAGCCAAAACATCTGTAGATATTCTGATTTAAAAGACACAAGTGCCGTAATACAATGTTGCAGACCAGGCTAATTTACTACTACAAAGTTTGTCAGAATAAACCCACTATTCAGTCTACTGCGTATTGATCTGCATCATTCACATATGCAATCTCTCTGGCTGTCACTAGCCTGATATAGGATGGTGATTCTGACGGATCCTCTGGCTCAAGCAAAGATTAATGTTCTATCTCTGGTAGCCCACCAAAGCCAAGCTCTATGATCTGGTTTCTGCACGGACCAAAGACATTGATTCCTCACATTGCACCACGAGGGCTGGAACATTAGCAGAGCCACTGTGTTCTAAACTGTGTGTGTGTGTGTGTGTGTGTGTGTGTGTGTGTGTGTGTGTGTGTGTATCTGTTTGTGATATGCGAGCAGGTCTGTGTGTGTGTGTGTGTGTGTGTGTGTGTGTATATAGGGGGTCATGTGTATGTGTATGTGTGATATGCGTGCCGGGCTGTGTGTGTGTGTGGGGGGGATGTGTTAGTACTGAGGTTGCACTATTTTTATTTGAGGACGTTTGGTAGTGGGCCCTCTATGTGCTCGGGGAGCCTGCTTCAGATGCTTCCTGACTCAAGCTCACTTTGAACTCACTTTGTGGCTTTGTGGAATATAGTTTAGGAAATATGAGCTGTTGCTTTCTTGTTAACGATGTGGTTGTCGTTTTTTTTTTAAGTAGTAAAGGTATACAAGTAAATATTGACTTATAGCCTAACTTATAGTCATAGAGACATTGTTTTGGGAAAAATAAATGTTACATGTGTAATAAACATATTCTCATGTCCTGGTTATTAATGAAAACCTCTTGGAAACTGATTAAATGACACTCGATTGACCCGCCCTGAATGTGATTTATTGTTCACAGGGTGGGCGCTGTGATCTGGGTAACCTAAGGAAAGCTACGTCAACACCCTCTTTTGAAGGGCCTGCTGTGTACAACCACTGACAAACTGTCAGCATCCGCCATCCATCTCTTTCTAAACGCTACTCACCTGACCGCTCAGCCCACACGGCAGCAAGAAGTGAAATACAGTACACAGTATAAAGTACACAGTGAAGATAAATCTAAGCTCTAAGCCGGTCCATATTTCTCCTCTGCGCCATTCAGATTCATACCATATCAGTGGACATGTGTCGAGAAGCCATTGACAAAGGCACGGAGACTCGTTAGCCGTGTTACGCACCCCCATGAGTGTTGACCCGGTGGCGCTTTCTCAGAGAAGCAGGACTGAGCTGGACCCCAACCAGGGAACCAACCAACAGATGCTTGGTCCTCCCATGGACAGATATGGGGTCTCTAAAATACTAATAAGGATCAATGAATTTGCAAGCGCGCCCGCGAGATTGCTACGTTCTATGTGAAAGTGCTCTGAAACGTCATGTCACCTGCTGCCAAAACGGTGACTCATGAGCCAGGCAGCGTGTGGCCGGCGCTTTACCGTATGTGACGGTGAATCATTGGCTTGTTTCATCAGATTTTCTGCTTGGGGTTTCTCAAAGCATTTCCATGGAGGGTTTCCTGAGGTCAGCCGTCATTCTTGCCCTTTCCCTCTTTGAATCATATTCCAATTGAGCATATGGTTGTATTTACATACAAAACTGTTTTATGTGTTCCTCCACGGCACCTGAGAGACCGTGCCAGGTCCACTTGTGCGAGTGATGATATTCAACAGACAGGCGTTGCACATTGAAGTCACAGGAGGACCAATTTGGGTGATGCACTGTTGGCGTGGGCAGTCAGAGGTTATTGCAGTACAGAATGATTCCCAAGTGTTCCTGTTTTCCTTTTCATTAAGGACATGGACCCTGCATGGTGGTTGAAGCCGGTGACTACAGAGCAATAGTAAAGCTCTACCACAAGGGGGCACTGCAGTGGTCTATGGGTGTGTGTGTGTGTGTGTGTGTGTGTGTGTGTGTGTGTGTGTGTGTGTGTGTGTGTGTGTGTGTGTGTG
>JAOPJL010000026.1:11582912-11599380 GCA_027123545.1 Trisopterus esmarkii | reverse complement strand
AGATATTGAAATATACTACGTGTAAAAAAAACTAGAAATTGAATGTTCATTTTTGCCTCGAAAGTTGCACTGGGTGCAAGTACATTTTTTTTAGGTGACTAACTTTTACCAAAGAAATTTTCAGTTATGGTACTTATACTTTTACTTGGTTATTTTTTTCAAGTAGCCTACTTCATACACCTCTGGCTATGACGGACGTCTGTAGCTTCATTTCAATACAAATATAATAGCGCATGGCGGGATTCGAACTTACGCTTTAGGGGGCGCTCTTAACCACGATATGGTGCGATACCATGACACATGTGCGGTGTGTTCTTATACTTGGCATGAGACGATATGTTGTGGAATGGATCTTCATAAGGGCGAAGTAGGCTAACTAAAATGATCTTCTAGCTACGTGATCTGTGGTCATGTTAATGGTGCATTCCATGCAACCCGTAACCCGTGTTTTCACAACAGTCTACCCGTGAAAGTGACCTGAAACGGCAGTCAAACCCGCAACACACTACCCGTAAACTCGTACCAGATCGAAGTACTCCCAGTTACAGCTCGTAACTTGCGGGCTAAAAAGTGTCCCTGGAACGCAGCATAATAAGTACTCCGTGCTTTGTGACGGACGTGTCATGAAACAAAGTAGGAGGGGCTATAATCTAATTGGAGGATTCACTTTGACAGGCGGACCAGTGGCGCAATGGATAACGCGTCTGACTACGGATCAGAAGATTCCAGGTTCGACTCCTGGCTGGTTCGATACTTTTTCATCTTTCAGCATTATTGGTTCTGTTTGGGTCTTCACTTTTGTGTTTTAGTAAGTCACTAGACACTGACCAGTTTCAAGAAGCAGGTCGGGATATTTATACCTTTCCGTTCGCACTACATAACCATGAACAGTCTAATAATATACATCTTACTGTTGTGAAGGTTAGGTTGAAACAAGGTTAGGATAGTGTTACAGGTTTATTCATTTTGAGGTGCTTTGTAGTGCCTTGTCTACCTTTTAACGATGAGAAGTCCATTGCAATTCATAGCGCTGCTACTACTATGACTACTACTAGGCCTACTACTACTACGATAATTCTACTTATTTATGTTTTCATTGGAGGTCGGTGAAAGGATCGGGATCATCCAGATGAGAAGAACCCACAGATCGGCGGGCTGCTAACGAACTAGAAACAGACTTGCTATTTTACCGAGACAATAGATGCTAACGCGTGGAGCGCGTTCAGTTAACGTTGACGATATCTTTGCTATTTTTTTTTGTTTAATAAGTCCTTTTGTCATTAACCTTTATGCAGGTGGCATAATAATAATAATAATGATAATAATGATATTTACATACATTTTAAGCACTTTCAATAAGCACACGACTGTTGCGCACATTTAAAAATATATATATATATGTACAGTGATGATGGTAGGTGATGGTTAGGCCTACTTTAAAGAAACAAATAAGTAAGAATAAGATGAACGTTACGTTAACATATATTTCTGTTCAATCAGTTATCTTAAATACAATGATTATTCATTGAATGAAAAGTTTTATCAACACATCTTTCTTACCTGAGGGAAAAGTTATAGTATCTTTGCACAGCACAGCTGATAAAGGGAAGAGGGGTTGTCCGTGATGGTCCCTCATCCTCCTCTCTGAACACACACAATTTATTTTCGTTTTTTATGTTGTAAATGAAATATATGTAAATATATTAATACTTCATGCCATTCCCAGCATGCTTTCCACGCTTTTCCATATTGACAGTTACATGTATGTTATCTTTATGACAGTTACATGTATATAGTATGTTATCTTTATTCTAATAGTTTTATAAAATGTTATTTTTTCAAATTGGTAAATTTATTATATATATATACTCTTTTTAGCACTCTCTTTTCCCACTGTACTGCTGGTCACTGCGAATTTCTCCTAAGGGGGATTTATAAAGGACTATCTTATCTTATCTTATCTTATGTGCTGTAGACCAACAGCTCCCCCTGGTGTCTGACTGTGGGTATCGCAGACCGGTGCGAGGTTTCCGGTGTTATGGCGACCTGCTACATCAACATCTCAGGGTAGCCCAAGATAAGAAGTGGCTAATTCGGGTACATTTCATGATGAACCTTGTATTAAACTGCTACTTTTAGGTCTTCTTAAAGTATTTCCCCTTGATGTATTGTGATGAACCGACTGTAATTATGTGCTGAGTGACGGCGGGAAACGGACTGTTTGACCGTCATATCTGCTCGTTCTCTAGGATAAATGTTGAATAGTTGAAGTAACGTTATTTAATATTTTCTAGGCTATGCTTTAGTAAATTGTGAATTGCTGTGCAAAACACAAAATAAAGGAACCGGCAATGGTGACATAGCTTATCTCCTAAGGGACTGTTCGAACTGTTGAGCGAATGAATGGGTCAAGGTTTGGGTTTTATCCATCACTTCTGAGAGAAACGTTTACCGTTAGCCTGACGTTATGTCATTTTTACTGGCATATTGTATATGTCATGCGAACAATTTGTAATTTAAACAACCTTATGGAAATAAGTGCACATGTTTTAGGAGGATTCCCCACATCCACTATACGATAACTGTGACATAATTATAATATTTTATAAAGGCTAAAAGACGCCTACACTGCCCGTTTGTTGGCTGCTGGAAATGGCATGTTCTCGCACGTTGTCTGAAGCTCAAGTTCCACCTTGCTTAGTTATGACGGCCAGGACAATCGCAGGAAAACGGCCACTAATATTTCCTGCAGCCTCTACAGTACCTCGGAGCTCCCTGGAGTCCCGCACACCAGCCTGTACCCACATGCTCGTACATTGTGCTGCTCTTGACCCTCAAACCAAGAGGCTAGTGTCATGTGTCTGTCTGACTATTTCCCTCCCCTTTTGTCTGCCCTTCCACGCAGAGGGCTGTGAAGAGCAGTCATCATCATCTCACATGAATGTGAGGCTTGTCCGAGTATGCTGCTGCTGCTACTAGCGCAGGCCATAATCGTTGCGTCCACTTCGATCGTCTCCGCGGAGCCTGGGAAGCTTGGCCACCGTCCAGCGGCACCGCTGTTTAACTACAGCAGCCTCCTGTCTCTGCCGCCAGAGCACATACCCTACTTCCTACGCAACAACCAGAGAGTCTCCAAGCTCTGCCACCAGGACCCTCTCTGCCCTTTTAAAGTAAGATATAAGCCTTTCTGTGTGAGTGGGTGTGTGCATGTGTGTTTGTGTTTGGATATGACAGAGGTGGAAGTGGATTGTGTTACTGACTACATTCATATTTATCGAATTTTCCTTTTCCATTAATTTGTTTTATTTTTGGAAAAACAATATTCACACCCTGTGAAAGATTGTTAGAGCTATTAGAATTCATGCATGACATAGAGAGAGATCATCAAACAAATCATCATGTGGCAGAATACAAAGCCAATGTCCGGAATTCAAAAGTAATAATTTACTTTTTTTTAATGGATTAAGGGATCTGCCTTTTAACCAGGTGTTTTTGCAACGCAACAACAGTATTTGTTTAAAACAAATACGTCTGATGACTGTTTTGGTGTATGCCTCCACTAAGCCTCCAGTTTACTGCATTATTTCCCTGCCCATAATTGGAACTCAATATGCTAGTGTTGGTGCTCATTGAAATAAATGATTATTTCATTCATTTGCTACACAATTGAAAAGTATTTTTCTAAGGTTTCTCATATGCCCCCACACAGGATGCACTGGGAAATCTGTCTGCCTGTTGGGGCTATGAGAAGCACTGCCCTCTTGAGAAGCGCTTCGGTTACCCTGTGTGCTCCAAAGCTGATGTAAGATGGTAAGTTTCCAAGCCGGATGTTCACTAACACATGGTTAGGTCATTGTTTTCACCTTACAGTAACGGTCACACTGATGGCAAAGTTCTTGCTTTGCTAATTTGTTATTTCAATGGGGGAAGGGCGCGAGGGGGCTTTTGTCAGGGTCACCTCATAAAGATAAGGAACACATCGGGCCAGTGGCGCAATGGATAACGCGTCTGACTACGGATCAGAAGATTCCAGGTTCGACTCCTGGCTGGCTCGGTATAAATTTTCCCTCAGAATCTCTTAAAGCCATAGTCTTAAATTTAACAGTTGAAAACTGAAAAAAAAAATCCAGGCCTCCCACCAAAGCCACTCCCCGGGAAACTGCGTTAGCTCTCTAGCTTTAACAATAGGTTACGTGTGAAATTAATGTGCACTAATTATAGACTTTATTAATCTTCAGTATCTGGTGTTGAACCCCTGCAGGGCTCAGACGGTGGAGGCAGCCCGGGATCTGTTCTGGAAGCAGGGAGACTTTGGTTACGTCAGGGAGCGCCTCTCTGAGATGAAGACTCTATGCGCGGCCAGCAGACCCGTAAGTTCACTCATATCCTCTGTTCCACAGGAGGCACAGGAGTCAACAGGAACAAACAGTAGCACAGAGGTTTTACGTTGTACAATGAACACAGAGCACTATGGACTCAGAATGTAAAAAGCTTTGTATGTGAGGGATAAACCACGTTGGGTTATCCTGTTATTATTGTTGGACCTTCAATCATTTAGTACATTATTTCCAATAACGGGACACCCATTTGTGGATTATTCAGCTTACACCACAGGTACCAACAATGTTTGGATATTCAATACTTTCAGCTATAGAGTTATGGTTTCAACTGAAACAACTGATTTAATTTTTTTTCCTTGTCAAGAAAACATCTTCTCAACATATCTATATATTTTTGACTGTATATATTTTACCATTGTTGTTGGTATTCGATTTGTAGCACATTGATTTGGAACTGTTAAAAGGCATTCAACAATGCAAATCCCATTAACACAGATCTGTTTGGCATAACAATATTGTTTTTGTATTAACACAAATTCGATAATTTATCACATTTTATGTTGCGGTGTGTTTACTTTATGAAATCTTACAAGTTAGTCTTTAGTTACTGTTTTAGTAACCGTTCTTAAATCACTAACCCGCAGCCTCTCATGGCTGATCGCTAGAAAATATCGGTAAAGATGAATGGTTGGTGTGAAAAACACTGGGCCTCAAACAATAAAAAAAAATGTCTTTTTTTTATTCTAGGGCGACTCATCGTTAAGGTGCAGCCGCCACACTCGGTTCTGTCAGGCGACCAACCTTTACTTGGACTTACGGAGCCCACGCAGAGGTCACGAAAGGTCATGCCACTGCCTTATCTTGACATTGGTGAATGCCAGGAGTTTACAGCGAAAGTGACATTCTGTTTCCCTGTGTGAACCCACCTTGTGTTTGCGGTGCAGGTATAAGGAGGACTTCATCCAACACGGAGAGATGGGCGGGCACTGCAGTCTGAGCAGAACATCACTGGCTGCTGAGGGAGATCACAAGAGTCCGCTACAATCTTGGTAATGCAAGATACATGACACAATGTTCATATGCTGCTTAAATGTCCAGTAGAAAGACATGGTATTGTCTGATGCATGTAGGAAACCAATGAGCAATGCTGGGTTCATTCTTTGTGATATTGAATAGACGGGGCAGAGGATACCATTTACACAAGAATTGAAATTAATATCTCAGGACCATTATGTAGAAAGTTGCATAAAGGTTAGTTCCCTGACCGGGAATCGAACCCAGGCCGCGGCGGTGAGAGCGCCGAATCCTAACCACTAGACCACCAGGGACCTGAGGACATGGTCAATGCACTCTTTTTTTTAAATGTGTGACGTGCTAACAGCTGGCGAGGAAGGGATATGTGGGATGTAATACTGTCTCAGTTAACTGAGCTAGGATACTCCCCCCTCAATCTCTACACTTCAGGAATAGAGTAGATGATGCACAGAAATTCCACAATTATGTTAAAAATATCTGAATATGACGTAGGTCTTCGGGCACTTTTAGTTATTCTATGAGTCAAGAGATTTTTATGTACTGTGAAGAGATGTGTAGGTAAACATGTTTTAAAGTGTTATATTAGCATTTCAATTAGTATGTTAACTATGATTTACACAAGAATTGAAATTAATATCTCCGGACCATTATGTAGAAAGTTGCATAATGGTTTGTTCCCTGACCGGGAATCGAACCCGGGCCGCGGCGGTGAGAGCGCCGAATCCTAACCACTAGACCACCAGGGAACTGTAATCTGGTTCAACCATGTGTCCTACCATTGGCTGGATATTGGACTATTGGTTCTTAATTAGTCTACATAACTGACCTGCAGCCACATGTTTTTCACCCATGTTAAAAAGAGACGGTTCAAAATTATTGTTCCCTGAAGGGAAATCAAACACGACCGTCCTAATCCTTACCACCAGGCCACCAATGAGCTATGTTGGGTTCATCCTTGGTGACATAGAATAGACAGGCATAGGACATTTTGAAGCGTCAATACATGGTTAGAGGAAATGCTACAGTGAGTCTATAACAGAGTCCACTTCCTTTACATTCATTTGGAATCTGGTTGGTAGTTACAGAACCAAATTTTCATTCAGTTTGAAACTGAATACATTGAGGTAATTTTGGAAAAATCTGACATATTGGGGAGTTTGCGAACCCGGGCTGCGGCGGTGAGAGCGCAGAATTATCCCCACTAGACGTCCAGGCAGGTGAGTACTTGAACCATCTGACCTAGGATAGGCGAGATGTAGGGCAATTAGTTCTTTATTATTCCACATAACTGACATGTACATGTGTGTGTTTTTTACTTATTTTTTTCGGAGATCAAGTAGATCACCCAACATCCTTTCTGGAATGAGATTTATGTTAACATTTGTAACATAAATATTGTTTTTAAATATTGTTGATTCCATCTGAATTAACTAAGACAAGCTCTACTACATGTAAGGGAATCAAGTTGTTCTAGGAAACCCATGTATAATTGCAATTTCGGACTTCAGTTAAGCTGTTCATGTTAGATTTGTGTGATGCCGCATTTCCACCGGTGGGTACGCTTCGGACCCAGCACGCCTCAGCCCAGGAGTGAGGGTGTGGTATAGCCCAGCTCAGTTACGGCTCACGTTTCCACTGCCGACGGTAGCCTTATGGTAGGGTGAGGTTAAAGCCAGATGGCGATAGCCGCGGCAGCTACATAAACATCGTGACATCATAGCAGCCACACAGTGTAGCCTGCTAATAAATCCAAGGAAAAAGAAGAACATGACACAATGAACAAAGAGCAACAATGTAGGACGTCCAAGAAGGGCGTCAAACCTTTGTGCGACATTTTCTTCAATAAATAAGCTATAAAGCTTTCGCCGTTTTCCATAAGTACCTCCTGGGTACTGCGTTTGTTATTATCCCCCTGTTGCACGAAAGTGACGATTCTGTCGACCAATCGGACGGACGGCATATGTAACCCGACGGAGTACTGTGAGACGAGTATGGCTCAGTCCAGATCATGCCCACTTTTGGGGGAAGAAACACGACCCGTATTTTTGCAGACCGAACTGACCAACACCCTCCGGTGGAAATTGGCTTTATGAGGAATATATGGAAAGTCAGGTTTGACAAAGAGACATAAATTTACAGTTCCCTGACCGGGAATCGAACCCGGGCCGCGGCGGTGAGAGCGCCGAATCCTAACCACTAGACCACCAGGGAGCTTGTTATCAATTGAACCATGTGACTTGGAATAGGTAGGATTTAGGACTACTCGTTGTTGTATTGATTGCCAGCAACATCGTTGCTGTCAACTTTGATTTTGGCTGAATCATTTCTGAAGATAAAGTAGAGACTTTAGTCAAGTCAGGTTTACAAAATGTCCAGATTTAATTGTATAATTCTATTCATTTAATTTAATTTGAATTGGCTGAGTCATGCTCAACTACATTATTTTGGAATTTGGTTGAACCAGAGCAGGATGTTTCAATTTCATTTCATAAGCTGTCAAGTTAAATTTGGGGAGCAGGAATATAAGAAAAGGCAGTTTGGACAAGGAGACATAATTGGGTGTTCCCTGATCGGGAATCGAACCCGGGCCGCAGCGGTGAGAGCGCCGAATCCTAACCACTAGACCACCAGTGGCCTGAAGTACTACTGCCAGTGCACTCTTTCTCTAGAATGTGTGACATGCTGACAGCTGACTAGACAGGGATATGTGCGATGTAATGTCTTAGTTAATTGAGCTAGGAAACTCCCTCCTCACTCTCTACACTCCTGGAATACAGTGGATCATCCACAGTTAAACATTCAACTAGGCAGATAAAGGCTGAATTAATCTATGTTTTAATATGGGATAATGAACACTAAAAAGTGTATAATGACATACTATTAGTTGACGCTTCTATATACTAATTGAAGCTTGTAGAGAAAGAAGAAAGAAACAAGTTAACTATTTTTGTCTTTCAGAGGTTTTTCAACCAAAATTGGGAATTGGCTGAAAAGTCATTGTATAAATCTCTCAGGATAGGAAACCATTATTTAGAAATTAACATAATGTTGATTTCTCTGACAGGGAATTGATCCCTGACTGGCTGCGCAAGGGTCAAATCCCAACCACCGGTCATCAACCATGAGACCAGAAACTGGAGGGATGGACGGTCATTCATTAGTTGGTCATCATTCATTAGTCTGCATAACTAACCTGCAGTAATTTTGTGTTTGTATGTGTGTGTTTTTCACTGAATTTATTTGGAAGATCAAGTTGATCACTCGACTATATTCAAGTCAGGTCAAAAATCATCAATCATAATTTGCTGAGACAAGCTCAACAACATGATTTTAGGATTTCTTGGTTGATCTAAAAGTCCTGTTTCAATTGCAATTCTCACTTTAGACTTCACTTTATTAGCTGTTCAAGTAGGTAAGTAGATTCAAGGTATGTGGAAAGACAGTTTGGATAAGGACACAAAATTATGTATTCCCTGACCGGGAATCGAACCCGGGCCGCGGCGGTGAGAGCGCCGAATCCTAACCACTAGACCACCAGGGACCTGGGGCAGCATTGCCAGTGCACTAATTCTCTAGAATGTGTGACATGCTGACAGCTGGTGAAAGAGGGATATGTGTGACGTAATACTGTCTCAGTTAACTGAGCTAGGATACTACCCCTCACTCTGTAAACTTCAGGAATATAGTAGATCATGCAGTTAGAAATTAAAAAAATGTTATTCCAAAAACTGAATTTGCTGCAACTTACTGTAGGTCTTCAGGTACTTTTAGTTGTTCTGGTTAAAGTCATGTACAGTCAAGATATGTATATGTACTGTCAAGAGATGTATAGGTTAACATCTCTTAACTTCTGTTAGTTTTTAGTGTGTTACCTATGATTTACACAAGAATTTAAATTCAATTTTGTATAAATCTCTCAGGATTGTATATCATTATGTAAAAATTGCAAAAACGCTCGTTCCCTGACCGGGAATCGAACCCGGGCCGCGGCGGTGAGAGCGCCGAATCCTAACCACTAGACCACCAGGGAGCTATACGGGGTGTTGTAGAGCGCTGAAATCATGTGACTTAAAATAGGTGGCATGTAGGACTCTTGGTTTTTAATTTGTCTGCATAACTGAATCAGGAAGCATTTGTGAAGAGGAAGCCGATCACCTGTCTGTTTGCATTGGAATCGTTCTTTAAATGGCACTCTTTGCCTCTCTCAGTTCCAACACATTTTAAACTTTTCATCATACAATGTTGTGGTGTTGCCAAATAGGTCAGTTCATATCATCACCTCTTTTGTATGTTAATTCTAAACAATTGCTTTGCAATGACTCAGTACAATGACTACAAAGGAAACTTGCATATCAACAGCCAAAGAGAAAAAACAAGTGGTGTTAATAGACTACTTAAAATGTTTCTTGACTTGAAGAGGGAAAGTGGAATAGTGATTTTGTTTACCAGATGTTTACAAAAACCATAAAACCTATATGGCAGAACACTTTCTGGAAACCAAAAATGAATGGAACCCAGATATTTAAAGTATGTTGTGTCCCATTGGCATTCACTTCATTATAAATACTAGTAAAGTCTCTGTTCAAAACGTGCATATTCGGAACAGGCCGTTTGCTTGGCCTCCGGTATTGCTGCTTGAAGCTTTCTGATTCATACAACTTGGTGTGCACTGCACTACGTTTCCCAGCAATGCACCCCTCCACTGTGAAGTCAATCGGCTGAACGGTTGTCGATGGGAACTAAGGGTCATACAGACATACAGAGACTCCAAGTCTGAGCTGCAGAGCCCGGAAGCCCCGCCCCCGCTGCTGCACAGAGCCACGCTGGTTGTTGGTTTTGTTCAAAGTTTATTAATAGCGTGCCCTGTGTCCAAATATGTAGACAATGCACTTCCTCAGGTCCCCGGCAATACACGGCCCAAGTGTGAAGTAGATCAGATGAACGGATGTCGAGATATGTGAATGACATACATACAAACACACACACACAGAGGCCATTCACTTTATTCATTCTGATTCCTAATTAACGTTATTTTGCTATATGTAAGTTATAAGTCAGTATATAGCAAAGTTACACAATTTGAGTTACACAATTTGAAGAGTGGTGCAGTAAGAAGTTGTTATTGTAAACATACACTATTTAATTTGCGTGACGCTGGTTGCTTGTTTTGTTCAGAGTTTATTACTATTGAATGTGCAGTGTGTCAAAATAAGTCGACACTGCACTTCCTGGGGTCTCCAGCAATACACATGCCAAGTGGGAAACAGACCAGATGAACTGTTCTAGAGATATGCAAGGGACATACTGAGATTCCTTGCTTTATAGGTAGATAAGCTGGTTTTATTTTTCACCAGTCACTTTTCTGCTCTGATGGTGGGAGGGGCAGGAGTCCTCAGGGGCTCCCCCTTGCTGGGAGGGGCTGACATGCATGGTGAGGCCCATTGTTTGATTGGTTTTCAGGGGGCCAGTGGCGCAATGGATAACGCGTCTGACTACGGATCAGAAGATTCCAGGTTCGACTCCTGGCTGGCTCGTAAATGTTTTTCACTCCCTGATTTTGAGTTGATAGTGCAGTTCTGCCTCTGTAGTACGAAGGCATTACAATGTGTAATTGTTGTTTCCATAGGATACACAAATACATTGCTGACAAGGAAACCTGCTCAAAGTTTTTCAGACTCCTGTGAAAGTCAACAAACATTTAAGTCTACTTGAATATAATATACAATCATTTATAGCTTTACGTATTGGATGCACACTTGTGGCGTATTTGCACACACAGCCCGAGCTGTGTTGAGCCAACGCTAGCTCCCTCCTCCAAAGCGGGCTCTTTAACCTCTGCCCTGGTGGCTGTGGCATGTGGCATGTGGCATTTGGGGAAATGTGTGTGAAACTTTGTCCAATGTGTTAACAAGACTGATCTGAGGTAAATTGGCTCTCAATGAGAGTTTGAGATTAGGAAGCAAAAACATTGAACATCAAACTTCTGGGATCTGGGATAACATTTTGTATGTTTCATCCGTCTGAAACAACCCAAGTCTCTTTTACGAATCAATCACATTATATTGTAAATTTCATTCGCAAACCAAATTGGCACCTAAAGTGTGTGTGTTGTGGTTGTATCGACTCAAGACCAGCGGTTCATCAGTTAAACCCACACCTTCAAGCGGGTAGCCCGGCTAGAATCAAAATGGAAAGCCCAGCTGGGTTGGGCTTCCATTCGTGCCGGTCCAGTATCATCCATCTCTAGTCTGTACAGTTTATAGCAAAACGTAACTAATCTCTGTCCCTATATGATCCCTATCCTGAAGGTATGCAGAGCTGCAGATGTACACAGAGCTGGACCTCCAGCCCATAGACGCTGGGCTCTGTGACCTGGTCATTGAAAAACCCACTGTGTTCATGAAGCTTGACGCTGGTACACACCTCCTGATCTCTGGGGTTTAGTTCTGATACTGGGGCATATTACATAACACATTCAAGCACAAACCTTACGGTGTAGCTTTTGGATTTGAAATCAAACTGGAAGCAGGTTTATACACTGGTGTACATTATAACTTACTTCTCCTTTTTGTACATTTATGTACACTCAATGTATAAAGTGCTCACATCTAGTTTCACGTGGAAACCCATTATGTCTCTTTGTTCTTGCAGGAGTGAACATGTACCACCACTTTTGTGACTTTGTCAACCTGTACATCTCCCAGCACATCAACAACTCCTTCAGCCGAGACATCAACCTCCTCATGTGGGACACGGTGGGTCCCTCACTCTCTCCCCTGGGATTCAGGCTTTGTTAAAGATGGCTGATGAATAAACTGCATCAGGCCAGCTCTGATGCAGAGGAAATGGCAGTTAAAAGATTTACAGGCCATTTACTCAGAACGTGGTTGCTTTGTGACTAAAATATGCACGACCGAGGGGGGTGGTGTATACATATTTGGACTTCTGGGTATAACTTTCGATATTTATTGTCTATTGAACAATGCTTTTCAGAGTTTTCATGCGTATGGAGATCTGTTTCCGGAAACATGGAAAGCCTTCTCAGACTATGACATCATCCATCTGAAGACATACGATTCAAAACGGGTAAGGACACATCTGGTTGAGTTCTTTGACAGTATTTGAGTGATTCATAGCTAGTGGTCACATTTACTAGGACTTATGCTTAAAAAAGACAATTAATACAATTAACCGGATATAATAACCGTTTAATCAATGAGCTCATGCTTGTTATTGTAACACTTCAACATGATGTATCACACATTGACTACCAATGAGTAATCTTTGCACAGTTTACTTCCTCTTCATAACACACACACAAACACGACCCTAACGAGGGGAGCCTAACGAGGTCATTGACGACACCTGAGCTGGGCTTATTTAAGTAGACCTGTGAGACCAGTGTAGGGGTTGTTCTACTTTGGGTGACACCGCTTATTGTTTGGTCTTGTGGTCTTGTGGTCTTGTGGTCTTGTGGTCTTGTGGTCTTGTGGTCTTGTGGTCTTGTGGTCTTGTGGTCTATTTATATCCCAGGTATGTTTACACCTTACAACAATACACCCATACACTTTTACGTACACAAACACTTACATTACTGACTAGATTGAATACACACGCCATACCTTATGTTATGTTATTATTCCACTTGGTTATAATAAACCTTTTTTGTGACCAAACTCAGCCAATTGTGTGCGTCTCCCCTCTTTGCCACATTCACCATGGTTGGTTTGTGACACTAATCATCCTGTTCAATATTCATTCTGGTAGGTGTGCTTCAAAGACGCCATCTTTTCGCTCCTCCCCAGGATGAGATATGGACTGTTTTACAATACTCCTTTGGTAAGTTACCAGAGAGAGACAGAGACACAGAAATTACTTGCATTTATACAGTTGTATGGATACAGGGTATGTAGTCATTTATCACATTTGCTTTGAACCCAGTAACCCAGGATTTGTGTTGCTATATCAAACACGCAATTGACTACACTGCTTTCTTCCCTGTTTCTGACCGTTATTTTGTTTGGCCATAAACAGGCAATTTTGGGGTCAACTATTTATGCAATGTGACTACAACCCTGACTACTGGTCATGTCATTTAAATGTTAATTCCTAGGTGCTTTTTATAAATCTGACATCTAAATGTGTGAAGGCCTTGGGCTCCTGCCTTGAGCTGTGAAATATTGATCGCTAGTGTTTATATTAGATGCTCATTATTGCTGCCTCTGGTTGTCATGTTTATAGTCCTGCATGTATTCATAGCACTGGCGCGGGGGGGGAGAAATACACGTCTGGGATTTGAATCGGTGAACATGGGGCTGTACAGCGGCGCTGCAGACTCCACTGTCAGGCCCTCACTGTATTAGGTGTTCCCCAGAATTCCTACTGACAGCCCTGTTGCTCTGACGACAAACCCAGTCTCACTGTGGGAGGCAGAGCCTGACATCCATGATTACATATGTGATGTATATTTAATGAGGTAAAGGACATGTTATGTATGTCCTTTACCTTATCAAGCTCACCACCCACAGCTGCGGCTTTCCCCGCAATAAAGCTACTCCCCCCCCCCCCCCCCTTCACGCCAACATCCTGACCAGATTCGCTCTCTGAAATGATTTGTTTGTGCATAGGTGTCGAGCTTACAATGTAACGTGTTCCGGTTTGACTCTCAATCCATACATCTGTCTATAAATGAATGTAAAGAGGCTTGTGCTTGGGTTCCAGATCTCTGAGTGTCACACAGAGGGGATGTTGAGGGCCTTCTCCCAGCATGTCCTCCATCGCCTTCACATTCCCCAGGACGGGCCAAAGGTAGGGAGGAGCTCTTTCTACGACGGGGTAGGGCAAAAAGCGATACTATATATATATATATATATATATATATTTATCTGCCTCAGTCCAGTCCAATCTTTTCTATGAATGCTATACCCGAATAAAGTAATGTCCATCTTGAGAAATTGCACATTTAAATATAAACTATTTTTGTGTTTTTTTTGTATGTATTTTAGGCTTGGATGTGGTAATGGTTTTATCTGAGCTTTAATTATAAACAGACATAAGTAGTTAATCCTCGACAAGGCAACAGCCGTAAGAGGGTGAAATCAGGGGTTTTAGGACAGTTATTGGGCCGTTATTACAGTCATTACCTCCGCCAAAGAGGTAATGTTTTCGCCAGAGTTCGTTTGTTTGTCGGTCTGTTAGCAACGTAACTCAAAGTTGTGGACGGATTTGGATGACAATGTCCGCAATGGGACCAGGAACAAGTGATTCAATTTTGGGGGTGATCCGTACACGCTATCACTGGTTACAACACTCGCTGTCTGCCTTGGCGGACGGTCTGCGCTCTCCGAGTGCTTTTCTACTCTGTTCTGAGTGGGGTCGTGGAACCTGCTCACACAAAATTATTGCCTGTTGTGATCGGTCTTTTACTATCTGGGTTGTTTCTGGATTAAAGCTGTCCAGGATGGATGAGTAGTATAAATAAAACGTAGCCTGACCGGATATGGAAGCCAGGCCGCATAGGTGGAAGAAAGTTTCTGTTACAATTGTGAATTGAACCGGGGCCCGGCCAAAAAGGTAGTCAGGGGACAGTAGTATAGTCAGTATACATACATTTTTTAGGAATGACTTCCTCTATTATTACAAGAGGAAGCGCTCAATCCTAACCACTAGATCACGAGAGATCTGTATGGTAATTGGAACATTAGGACGTAGTCTTGACTCAATGTTTGACAGTGACTGGGTCATTAATTGGTCAGTGCCGCTCACTTGGGGTTTCTTGGTCAATTTGGATCGGAACCGTAAAACTGTTTAAACTTGCTCCAATGATTGTGGATAACCAGCATAGTTAGGGCATAGATGGGTTTTAACTGACCGGGCATCGAACCTGGGCTGCAGCCGTGAAAGAGCTAAATCGTAGCTACGGTAACAAAAGGGCAATAAAAAGTATTTAGCAGTAATGATTGACAATGGAACTGTACTATCTTTCATTATTCACCTTCCCATTTAACACTTGGACATTGGTTTTCATTGGATTTGCTGGGACACCACTCATGGAATATAGACAAGTTCCATAAACAGAAATTGTTCCCGGGCCATTGCAGTGAGTGCACCAAATCCTAACCACGTTGGTGATGGTTAACATTTTAGTGCATTTAGCAGCGTTTATATCCAAAGCATTTTACAACCAAATCACCAAAGGTGGTGTCAACCATGCAATGCAACATCCAGCTTGTCAGGGGCAGTGAGGTATCGTGCTCGGGACACTTTGATCCTCAGCCAGAAGGAGCTGGGGATTGAACTAGCAACCTTCCAGCTACAAGTAAACCATCTCTACCTCCTCACTCTTACCTAACCATGTGACTGACTGTGAGGTCAGCTAAATTCAGTATATTCTTTCATCATTTTTACATTTTGCAGTAAACGGTCAACATGGAAGTACAGTTTATTTCATTATTCACCTTCCCATAGAATACTTGACAGCGCGCCGAATCCTAACCACTAGACCACCAGGGAGCCATGATATACATTAACCATTTGATTTGGACCAAACATGTTTTTTAATGGATACATTCTGTATATTTTTTCATAATTCTGACATTTGGCAGTAAAATTACAGCAAGGAAGTATAGTTTTCTTTGTTCTTCAACTTCCTAAAACTTAACCTATAGCATATTTGGACTGAGTTTATCAACTTTGGTTTGTATTGGATCTGCTTGTACATACATAAGAAATTAGAGTTCCCTAACCGGGAATCGAACTCGGGCCGCGGCGGTGAGAGCGCCAAATCCTAACCACTAGACCACCAGGGAGCCATGATATACATTAACCATTTGATTTGGACCAAACAGGTTTTTTCAAAGATACATTCTGTATATTATTTCATAATTCTGACATTTTGCAGTGAAGTTAAAGCAAGGAAGTGTAGTTTTCTTCGTTCTTCAATTTCCTATAGCATATTTGGACAGAGTTTATCAACTTTGGTTTGTATTGGATCTGCTTGTACATACATAATAAATTAGAGTTCCCTAACCGGGAATCGAACCCGGGCCGCGGCGGTGAGAGCGCCGAATCCTAACCACTAGACCACCAGGGAG
>JAOPJL010000026.1:11299823-11311191 GCA_027123545.1 Trisopterus esmarkii | reverse complement strand
TGGCAGGGACGGGCCAGAGAGCACGCGACGGAATCTCAACGGCTGTTTTCTCCAAAATCGCCTACCCTAGCTTTAATGCTTCTTAGATAATTGTTGAATATAGAATTGTTCCACTTTGCAAACAAAAAGGACCACATAATTGTTCCAAATGACTATAGAACTTTCAGTGATTAAAATACTGCTTGTATTAAGGCCTTTTTGATATTTTGGAATGAAAAAACATGCATCGTCCTTTATATTCAGAATGCGGATTGGATTCCTCAGAACTGATTTAATCTTGTTACACAAAATATATATTTTTTGACTATTATATGTTCAGATGCTTTGCATCCTTTTGCCATTCAACAAAGTCAATGGTATTTTCAATTAAAAGCATAATAATTAGGTGCTTGAAAGTCCTATTCAGTATCCCCCTGGTTATTTGTTGAATCCTTCCACTGCTAATACTTTCTTTGTGTGTTTGTTTCGGCACCCTCCCAAAGAGTTTGATTAGTCTGCTCCTTTTAGCCGCCACATTACTTTAATTACAGCAAGCATGCATACTGGGAAAGCCACGGCACTGTCTCCCCTCCCTCCCTCGCTCCCTCCGTTTCTCTCTATACGCCAACTGTATTCACATCTTCGTCTCTGAAGATTGGAGCACAGCCTGCCTCTCTTTCTCTCTCTCTCTTGATGCTCAGCATCCTCCTTATTGCACAGCCTCTCAGGCTCAATTACAGAGCAGACCTGTGGAGTCTCCAGCGTCCCCCAGGCTGTGTCGAACAGGAGTAAGGACCTTGGAAAAAATGCAAATAAAGTCGCAACACAGGAGAGATAGCGAGACATGCTGAGGCAGAAGTGCAATCTGCTTAAGCTAGAGCTGCAGTCGTTTGGCCAGGATATTGGGAGTTGATTTGCACCCATTACTAGAAAGTGAGAAGAGTGTGTGGATGACCGTGTTACGCTGATGAGATGGGAGTGGCTGTATGATGTTAATTCCCCCCGGGTGCCTGCTTGTCCCCATGAAATGGAAACTTAAATGGAGAGGAAAATCGCCGTCCCCTTTTTCCTCACAGTGGCTGTGCACAAAGAAATGCACGTGCAGACCTTTACCACCCATCAACCTAACAAGGATATTTTCATTCCTTTTTGGCTTTTTTGTTCTCCCAAATATTCGTTTTGAGCTGCAGTGCTGAGCTTCTAAAAGAAAAACGACTAAGCTGCTCTGAATTTACCATGTTCTCGTCTCCAAACCCTGCAGACAGTGTTAAAAACGCTTCCTGTGTTCACAATAGTCTGCTGTCCAAACCCATTCGGTTGCTTTAAGGTCTCCTGACTTTCCCCTTTACCATTCAGATTTAATACTGTATCATCTGAGCACAGTGAACTTTGACACGGGAACCCTCTGCTCAAAGGTTTCTTCATTTAGTCAGTTCCAGACGTGTGACCTTAATTCTCATTGCATCACAGCAGTGTTTGGCTTGAGTGTTACAAGGATTTATTTTTTTATTTTCTTTTATGCTAAGCTCCAGCTCCACTACTGCTCCACTGTAATTAGGCACTGAACTCCATTGTGATGGTTGAGGCCTTTTCTCGTGTGCAATGCTGCTCTGTACCAGCTAAAGTGCCCCCTCGGATCTTTGAGCACTTCCCCATACCGTGATTATGATTGCATAAGGTCTCCAAATGGAAATGGCTATATATATATATATATATAGTGTTTTTTTTTATAATTTTTTTCCCTTTTCTTGATGGGACAGTGTTACATTGTCTGAGATACAATACAATACAGTAAATTGCAATGTTGTTTTCAATAAAAAAGCACAAAGCAAGCCAATCCACTTTTCCATGTTGATAAGAGCACTAAAATGAAAATAAATAATGGGAATAAAAGAAATCAAGGTACATTTACAATAGATCAAAATGGGCGATTAATCACACATAAATATGACATTAATGCGATTAATCACGATTAATTATTTTTATTGTTTGACAGCACTAATATTTTTGTTTTGTTCATTGTCACATTGAGGTTTTCATTGGAATGATGGGTATTGTTTTATTTATTTTATTTTACAGCATGATCATGTTTTCTTTGTCCATTTATGGGTCATTAGTATTGTTTCAGACCTTGCTGTGAGATTAATCATAAAATTCTGTCAAAGGCATTAACATTTGCCTCTCACACCCCATTGCCCCTCTTTGCACAAAGCATAGCTCTTGAGCTACATTTGTGTGTGTGTGTGTGTGTGTGTGTGTGTGTGTGTGTGTGTGTGTGTGTGTGTGTGTGTGTGTGTGTGTGTGTGAGAAATTATATATATTCAGTGTTTCATTTATTTATATATATAATATATATATACCTTTTTTTTAGTAAATGTTTAAGGTCTATCAAGCTATCCAATCTTGTATTCAGTGTCCTTTTTTATTTTTTTTGTACAAAAGCCATTTCCTTCGTTCCGTCCCCCTCTGGTGCACATGCCTGCAGGACTCTTATTCATCTTGCTTTGAACTCATTTTTAATTTTGCGCGGCAGCAGTTTTTTTTTTTATTAACATATTTATTAATTTATCATTTCTCCCCGAGTCCCCTGCATATCTGCACACCTCGTTTTCTCCCTTTCTTTCTGGCTCCAGTCCCCCTCTTTCTCTGTCCATTTCCACTGTTCTTCGTGCCGCTAAGCTCACAAATGCCTCACTAATGGAGTGTTCGTTTAATCTCAGTGACTCTGTCAGAGGCCATTTTCCCTGGTTCTTGTCCTCGCTAATAACAATACGGTGGCTGTGTGGGCATTTTAAAGCCATCTTTATGTTAATGTCTCTGGAAGCCTTCCGCTCCTCCGGCCCCATGCCAGCCAAGCGGTAACCAGAGTCAGGGGCGGGCGAGGGGCTCTCCAACCCAAGGTCAAGGTGTCTTTAGGGGGCTCGGCGTGGTGCGGCGAGAGCACTCACTCCGTCTCCACCTCCCAGCCTGACGCCAAGCACCTGTCAGGAGCAGAGTCTCCCCCCACCTAGATAATGATAGCTGTAGCAGAACCAAGCTCCCATCAAGTGTACTTATTGCTCCATTTGAATAGAGAGGCTGTGGTCAGGAAGCTGGAAGTAGTCCTTTTAAGGACTACTTCTCCCTGGGGGAGAGGGGGTGTGAGGACTTTTGCTAAGAGTTGATGCTTGGTGCCTGTGTAACCAAGGTCATTATGTAAGATCTATGAATGTTTTGTTCTGCCATTGCCTTCATCGTAATCAACATTTAGTTGATTAATTGATTTGTCGATGGATGAAATATTTTAAAATCATTTTATTATCAATAATCTTTTGGATCATTTGTCACAAGTAGAGATACCAACATGTTGCTGCTTGATGCCCAAGAAAATGCCAATATTTTGTCTGTGGATCACTACAAAAGTTTTAATTGGCTGCTTGTCATGTAAAGAAATGCAATACCTCACAGATGTAGTCAGACCGTCTTGTGAAGGCATTTGCCAGAGCATTTTTTTATGAATACAATTTAAAAACAAATCTACAAAAGGAATCTAGCCATGAGGAAGGATGGATGTTTATATTTCGTATTTACATACATTTGTCATCATTGTAGCCTTTCAGTATTCCTTTTTGTTTTATAATTAAGAGTGCGGCTATACATACATGCATACTAGAGGCGTTCTTGACGACCGGCGCTGCACTGACGACAATTTTGTTTGCTCCAGGCTACCATCACTCATCACCCTTCCCTGTCGTCTTCTGTCTCCTGCTTCATAATCACAGGAAAACCAATGGGAAGCCAAGGTGATGAGTTGGCCAACGCTATCCACTGATGCAGAAGAGAGGGCCATGTTTCACAAATGAAGCATGATCTGCCCAGCTTCTGTCTCTCTACACCTTACCCGCTCATCACACCTTGTATGGTGTCTTCTCTTGTCCTCAGATGCGAAGGAGATCGTGCTGAAGGCCCAGATCCTAGCCGGTGGCAGAGGGAAGGGCGTGTTCGATAGCGGCCTAAAGGGTGGAGTGCACTTAACCAAAGAGTGAGTATGTATTGTGGACTGTGTGCCTGCTCTCCTATCACAAGAGTGCTATTTAGGAGGTGGATCCTTCAGTGCTCCACCGAACCCACCTCCTCCATCTCCCCCAATCCTGCATCTCATGCCCCTGCAGCTTTTTGAGTGGGATGACTCAAAGAGCTGTCTAAAGGATACTCCCCTGACACAAAGACACAGTCTGGACTACTTATGCTGTCAACAAACAGATTTCCTCCGTTCTCAAAGTCCTTGTTTTGCTACATCTTCCCTCAATTAAACTTTGAAGAAAAAACTGAAAAGTGAGAGTGGGTTTTTAGTGTTGGCAGACATGTTTATGCATCCCCTGCTGAGTTTTTCCCTCTCGATGGATGATGGAGTTCTGGGCCATTGCTGAGGCTTATGTTGTCCTAGCCTGGCATTACAGGATGCGACAGATGTATTCCACCGTAAACACACTGGAATATTTTTCTGCCTTTCTCTCCTTTTGAAAAAGTCCAAACAGCTCAACACGGCTCAGCTTGTGTTCAGTTTCTGAAAATGTCAAGTTAACAACAAGCTATCTGGGAAAAAAAATAGGGATTCATGACAGATGCACCGGATATGCATCATCGCATCGTTTGTTATCTTTCTGTATTTGTAGCAGTTTACGTACTTTTGGTGGAGGTTGGCGACCAGCAGTTTACCTTCTGCTCATCCATCAAAGGATGAGCACAACTTCTCTAAATCAGGGGTTCTCATCTGAATGGGGCCAGGGACCCCTCATAGGGCAGAAAAAGGTTCAACCCCCTCAAAACCGCGTCACAAATGTTTTTATTGTATTTTGGCAAAGGTTAAGAATATGTTGATAGATTTTTGAAAAGAAAAATTATGAAATGTGTGTACCAAAATCTAGGCCACATACATAGAAATAGATTTGGGACACTTGGTTATTCATCACAGCAAATAACAATGAAGCACAGTGACAACCTTCAGTGAAAAAACATTGATGTAACAGACAATGTAACATGGCACAAATAAAATACTCAATGCATTGATAGGCAATTGTTTTAGTAGGTAAATCATAGCTTGTGTGTTCGGTGTGTGTGTGTGAGACAAGTACTGTAGCAACACAATGTAACTATTGCAACATAAACCTTTTGATTAATCAAATCAAGTAGTATTAAGACAGAAAGGAAGTTTTTTTTATTATTATTTACATAATTTGTAGCAAACTCTTCAGACCCCCTGGCAATATGCTGTGGACCCCTGGGGGTCCAGGGACTCCACTTGGAGAACCCCTGCTCTAAATCATGATGTACAAAACCAGATGCGACTCAAGACATCCTCTCTGGCTCATGATCTTATTAAATAGCAAAAGTAAGGCTGAGCACAACCGAAAAGGAAAAGAAAAATCTGCAGTCACACCACAGTGTTTAAATACAACGCTTTGTCCGAATATATGTTGGGTTAATCCTCAGCAAACCTCAGCACGTCGCTGCTCGGCATGAGAGGTGCTCTGAAAATGTGGAGGCAATAATCAATGTACGTCTCTGCTTATCTGTCTTTTCTTGACTATAATCCATTGTGTTGATAAGATGCCTTCATAACATCGTGCCCTTCACTCACAGTCCCACGGTGGTGGGTGACCTGGCAAAGAAGATGCTGGGCTTCAACCTGAGCACCAAGCAGACTCCTAAGGAGGGAGTCAAAGTCAAAACGGTGAGTTCCTGTGGCGAGTGTCCACACACCTCTCGCACCGTTCTTTGTTTTTTGTTGTTGTGGTGTAGCACCTCTATTTCAAGGTGCTTACAGGGCAATACTGCTGTCCAGTTGAATTAATGGCACGGAAAGCAACATGCTTCTGTTGTTGTGGTTTATTATTTTCCTGTGGAAGACTGTAGGTTTTTTCCTATTTAGTTTTATGGTCCACTGCCATAAATAAAACATGAAACCATGTCCACCGTGAATTCTAAGTGTTTAGTTAAGAGCTATTTCTATGTGCCTCTAACAAGCAGAATTATTAGCTTCCACATGCGCACAGTGCGGGCGGCAAGGGCCTCAGCAAACCCTGAAAACACGCATTTCAGGTAATGAAGTCCCCCTGCCCTGTGGCTTGTCTGCCCCCCGCCCCCCCTCCCCACCACTCTCCATCTCTTCTTACCCCTGCTCTTTTCCCTCTTGTCTTTCCCTTCCTGTCGCTCCTCTTAACAGAAATATGTCCTAGAGCTCTCCATTAAGAGTAGCTTTCATTCTTGCCAGCCAGCCACGCAGCTCCCTCCCTATCCGATCCTGCCCTTACTGCTATGTTTTGGAACACACTCACGAGTGTCACTTTGCAGAGGAAATTCCTAGCCACAAGATCAATGCAGAAGCACAAGGGCAGAATTTCTAGATAACTAAACAGCAAGGGCGATGATCGACCACCAAGACGTGGTACTCTGGCTCCGACGCCGTTACAACCGAACCTGTCAGATAACAACCAGTGGTCGGCTCTCAACCTGCCAGTGGGAACCCCTGTCTATCCCACTGCACCACAGAGCAGGGCAAAGGGCTCTCCCACTACCACTGAGCACAAGGGCTGCTGCCCTCGTGGCTCCTGGCTCGGCTACATGGCTCCACCGTCAGAGGGCACGGAGGGAACGGAGACCAGGAGACGAGTTGGATAAATAAAGACGACACAGGGAGGTGATGACGGAGGCTACCGAGGTCGAGATCAGACTGGATGTGGACGCGTTCAGTCTGAGGACGGAGAGGAGCCCAGACAATATGGAAAGCAATTCGCTGCCACGGATAGTGCGATGGTTGCAGATGAGGTCAATGTTGTTGTTGTGCGGACAGAAGGGGCCGTACATTCTGTTTTGGCCAGAGAGGACTCTCGACGCCTACTCGGTGGGGCAGAGCCACACAGCTGGAGGGCTGGCCTTGTCAAACGTCTCATCAAACCGCCCCGACTAATAGGAACAACACTGCCTCCACACTGCTGTGTGTCCACCATGCTCTATATTCAGCTCTTTCATTGCAGCCCCCCGTGTGACTCTGCTTCAAACTTTTATTGCTACTTTTATTCGACTTTTGTCGGGTAAAAGGCGTCGTTCGTCGTTCAGCCAGGTCCCCTTGATCCCATGCACACCAGCAACCTTTCCCGTCCCTTTGTCTATCTGCAGTCAGCGTCGTTCACTCAACGTTGTTTCGTATGGTCTGACCCCTGGCCATGTCCAGGTGATGGTGGCCGAGGCCCTGGACATCACCCGAGAGACCTACTTCGCCATCCTGATGGACCGCTCGTGCAACGGGCCGGTCATGGTGGGCAGCCCCCAGGGAGGGATGGATATAGAGGAGGTGGCGGCCCGCACCCCGGAGCTCATCTTCAAGGTGAGTTCAACCCGCCGCATTACAATTTTAAATTGGTGTAGCGCAGGGAGAATGAATCAGCAAGGCCTCAAGATGGACAGCAGCCATTTGTTCTTATTGCATCGCTGCCTAATAGCCACCGCGGAGATACTGCCATTTGTTTTGTTGTGTGTACCTGCACGGGTGGCAGGAATACTATTTGAATTGATCCTTTTTGGCACAATGAAATACAAGCCACATTTCTGTCAAATCGTTGACAGAAGTGGTTTTACTAGGCCAGGGGTTCTAGTGGGCGATCGGTACATGTAGTTCCAACACTGCCCCCCGCTTCTTGGTTCAATCCCCTATCTACGCAAGCTGCCTCAAGCATCTTTACACAGTATCTCCAAACCGTACTTGCGCCGTAATGACATGAATCTGTATTCACCGTAAGCAGCTTGGGATGAAAGCGTCTCGCAAAATACTAAACAGTGCGATTTACCATCAGCCCAACAGCGAGGCCTTGCTGTTTATTCAGTTGATCCGAGAAGCCAGATCCCACGTTGAGGAATAATTCTGTCGCACCGAGGTTACCTGTGCAAGCTCATCAAAGAGAAATTGAGCGAAAGTCTTTGCCACAGTGAAATTTACAACCCTCTGAACAGCCGCCGTGGAGCTGAACATAAATAACTGCGAATGAAGACAGAAATAAATGGCTCACCCCGCTGATTTAGCGACTTTTTTCACCCATGAAATCAAGTCCTAGAGGACTCTCTGTAAGCTTTAATGCTGTGAAAGTCTCACAATTAAACCACAGCCGTTGTGTTGTCTTCAATCTGCCATGTTGTCTTTGTGTCGCGTAAACATTCACTGTCTTTTCAGAATCAGGTCCCTGTGTTCAAACCTGCTAGTCCTTGTGGCTGCTAGTGGCTATCAACGCCGTGGGCCCTCACAACGCGTTTTGAGTCCTGTGTTTTCTCTTCTCATGCAGGAAGTCATCGATATATTCGAGGGCGTTAGAGACGATCAAGCACTACGCATGGCATCCAATCTGGGTTTCAAGGGACCTCTGGAGCGTCAGGTAATGCAGTTTGCTGGAAGCTTCCACAGCCCCGGTGCAGAGGAACAGGCACACGAGTTCATGTTGGAACACGTAGGACATGCACACAAAAGGCTCCACCGTGGATCATGGCGCTTCAGATTTGGATGCTCATAGTGGACTGTCATTTTACTAGCCTCCCTACCAGATGGTCTATTGTCATATCTGGCAGAGGCGTGTTTGGCCGTATTTGGCCATGCCAGGCTAAGTGAGTTTAGATAACTATTTGGTGTGTTCATGATATGCAGCGAGCACTGCATTGCACTAGACGGTGCTTTCTGAACATTTGCAGGGCTGCGTTATCAACCGGCAGTTTCATTTTGGTACGATGATTAATTGAGCTCCTGAATAACGTGTGTGTGTGTGTGTGTGTGTGTGCGTGTGCGTGTGCGCGCAAGATTCAAAGTGAGGAGGAATACGTGCTCACTCTTAATTCATGGTGAAAGCGCTTTGCAGTGTTTTATTGCCTGTGCGAGGTGGGCCGGGGTGGCAGGCAGACGAACGCCTGGGTAATTACTGTCCTGTGTGGCTTTTCGCAGGCGGCAGATCAGATTAAGAAGCTCTATGATCTCTTCCTGAAAGTCGACGCCACTCAAGTCGAAGTGAATCCTCTGGGAGAGACTCCCGAAGGACAAGGTACGGTGTACACTGCTCAGGGTTGAAACGAGTGTGGGCGTGCGTTGGGTGCTTCTTAATATGTGCCGCTGAATACATTGTTTCCTTGTGAATAAGTAGACATGATCACGTTTTTTAACCATTCATCGTCTCAAAATTAAGCTGTGATATCTCCTTATCCTTTTTGAATAAAATGCTACTTTTTGCTTTATACTCTGCGCCCACACTGCATGCGTCCGTTGACGGCGCTCGTTGACTTTGCACGGGGCGCTCTCCAAATGCATGGTGGGTCCGTCCGTTCTGTCGGCTCCGTTGCCTGCGTCAAAAATTTGAGAAATGTTCAACTTTTCAGGCAGCGTTATATGCAAATACACTGTCCAATGAAATCGCCTTTTGTAATACACCCCGGGAAAACACACGCCCTCCGACATCCCGTCAACGGACGTGTGCAGTGTGAACGCGGCGTTATTCGTACATGCAAATGCAGTCCAGTTACAATTCACATTGAGTATATAGGCTCACAAAGCTCTAAATGCACGAAAGATCTTGTGAATTAATTAGAAGCAGTCAGAAGCAGGTTTTCAACTGGACCTTACGTGGAATTACTTCTCGTTTTCATACCATGTTGTCATTCAATAAAGCGAATAGGCAAACTTCTTTCACGAACTGAGTGAGGTGCTACAGATAGCCGGAGATGTATTTCTTCAAAATCCTAATATCCATTCAGAGAGGCTCCTGAATTGTGGTATTATCTGAATTGAGGTCTACTACCACACAGTCTTCAGTTTCTTACATCCTGTGAGCTGTGCAAGCCAGTTAACTCTCCCTGGAGTGGGGAGGATAAAAACATGACAAGAATATCAATGACACAGAGAATAAATATGTAATAAATATAGATAAGTTTGGACGAATAACTTGACAGAGCAATACCCAAAACATGTAACGGACAAAAATATCCCTCTATGGGATGTCTCTCTCACTCTCTCTTGCTTCTCACTGCTAAACTCCTAAAACTGAACGTCCCCCATTTTCTCTGATGATGACGCCTGGTTGCTAGGTGAGAGCTTCCATATGTGGTCAAGAAAAATCTAAGTAAGTGTGCACCTTAAAATTGCTCTTTATGTCTTTATGTGGTAGAACATGGTGGGAACCATGTTCTAGCTTCAAATCCTACTTTTTTTTTACCAACTTTAGCAATTTGAGCAATTACCAAAAACAAAACCAAAAATCATTGAGGACAATAGAGAGTGAGCCTGCCAGACTTCAGTCCCGCTTGTTTTAACTTGGCCAAAACAATTATTTTGCTCCTCACCAAGTTGGGGGAAATAAACAAAGCATGAATGCCCATGAGAAGAATGTTCCATCCTCGCTAATTGCTGCAAGGTTTCATCTGTTTTTACCCATTAGAAACAAATGAACTTGCCCTGAACTGTTATTCTCCCGTAGTGAGTAACTGCGGTTGTCTTGTATGCAGTGTTGAACCCTGGTTACGCTGCACACTTCTTCCCAGACATGCCACAAAACACTGGGATTTTTCAGGTCTTTGATGTTTTTATGCCTTCTCATAAACGGCTTGCAGATGTCTGAATGGTTGCATCACAGTTTGATGAGATAAGTTTCATAATTCCTTATGAATTGCTAGGCCGCCAAGGCTAGCAAACAAAATAACACAAAATACTCTACCGTGCCTGGTAGACCTCAAATCAACAGATGCCGGATAATCTTTCATTTCGAGGGAATTTTCAGTTGGATCTACAAGGCACTTTTTGTGGCTATGGTTTTTGTAACGTAAAGTTATAATCTTGATTCTAATCCATTTGTCAATTATAGAGGGAAAATACAGATAGTTACCGCTTGCTGCTTCTAGCCATCAACAAGTATATCTGTGTATTACTGATAAGAGATGTATGTGTCCATTCATCAATGGACAGTGGATTCGTTTGCCTCCCAATCATTACAGCCACCAAATATTATCTTTTTTGTGTAATATCAGATGAATGTTTCCAACCACTTCCTTTGGTCTCTTCGCATTGCATTATCGCTTAGAAGTGTAAAAATGAAATGGCTGTTTAGCATTATAGCTTCGTCCTTTCGGGGGTTGTCAACATAAGCCTCAGTGTGCCAACCCGTGAAATAATTAAGCCTAATGAGACTGAGGGGACAGCCACGGTTTCAGTTTAAGCTCTCAGACATTAGTGTTTTGTATCCCTTTTTTCCTCTCTAGAAATGTTAGTTCTAGTACTGTGTGTGCTACTGTTTTGTCATTCTGTCCATCTGGTTCTCGTGTGTCCCGCTGTCGTGTCTTCCCTTCCAACAATCTCCCCCCCCCTCCTCCTCTCCACTAGTGGTTT
>JAOPJL010000026.1:11267852-11279979 GCA_027123545.1 Trisopterus esmarkii | reverse complement strand
GTGTGTGTGTGTGTGTGTGTGTGTGTGTGTGTGTGTGTGTGTGTGTGTGTGTGTGTGTGCGTGTGCGTGTGCGTGCGCGCACAGAAGCACTGAGAAACCGTGCTTGATATCCGATATCTAGCTCCATTGTTTTAATAGCTACTTCAAACCAGCCAACAACAAAGCGCTTCCACCGCTGAGACAACATAGTGCACTCACTGGCCCCCCCCCCGATATCCATGACAAAGGAAAAGGTGAAGTGCACTTCACAGTGTCCAACAAAGTACACTTCAGATATGGATTCGAAACCGCGCCGGCCCTTAGGTCTTTGGCGAGGAAAGGGGGCCAAGGAGGTTTGAAAAAAACAGGCAGAGGGACCAAGCATGAGCACTGTGGAGAAAACAGTCACTGTGTTTTACAAAAAACGATGATTGACCAAATTCAATGTATGCCAACGTGGGGGTGAGTCTTCAACAGTATCTTTTGGTTAACCCAAAGGTACTGTTCATTGGCGTTTCTACGCAGCCGTTGAGATAATTGGAACCTAGCATTAGCATAGTTTTCAGCGTTATCTAGCAAATGTTTTGCTGTTGCTCACGCATCGTTGCGTACCTATGCAATGACGTCTGAGCAACAGCAAAATATTTGTAGCCACACCTTTTTGTTTCTCTATATAATTGTGTGATATTCTTTACGCAAACAAAATTAAGTGTGTGAAACACTGGACCGTTTTTGAGCACAGTGACCTTGTAGAAGGCTACATTTAACAGTGACCTTGTTTACGGTCTTCTCTTCAGTCCTACCAAACATTAGTAAATAGCCGGTGGAATGCATGCATGGCAAAGCTTATTCTATTTGAGATAACCTTGTTTCTTTGGGTTTGAACCAGTTTGCAATATGGACTAACACGATGGCTCTGTTAGCTTCTCATCAGCTCACTAAAGGGCTGCTGCGTTGCGCTTCATTATTCTTGACCCTTTCTTTATCAGACACCATGGTACTCGTTTGTGGGTTTCTCTCTGCAGCTACGTTACATTGAGCTTGAGCCATATGCATACTTTTCGCAAGAAAATATCTTTTGGTCCGCTTGTAACCAAGCATCACAATGGGTATATCAGACTTTGCCTTTATTTTACCAATTCGTACGATTTGAGCCACTCCCAGTGAGTAGGTGGGGGACTTTCTGTATTCAAAACACTCAATAGGTGTTCAGTCCACTCTGGCTCTGCTTGCTGGGAGGCGTTTTGGGAGTGTTAATGGATAGATTCTTGTGAACAAAGAGGTACAGGCTGGCATTATAGAATGTGATTTTATTGATAACCTTATTTCAATCACTATCGATCAGCATTGAATACAGATATGGTCATTATATGCTACTCGCTAGTTGAAATGGTACACATTGCGACTTCAACCCATCTGACAAGGTATGACCAAATAAAACACAGTTGGAGGTTTCACCTCTGGCATTGGACTCTAGACCATTTCATTGCCAATTGTTACGGCATTAGGGGATGGAGCTTGTGGACATGTTTGTCCCGGCCAAAGGACATTTTGACGGTGAAACGTTTGGAGGCAGTGGCAAAGGAGACGACACCGGGAGGCAGCTTTCTCAGCCTCTGACCCTCCTGGTTACTCACAAAAGATGGCAGACCTTGCGGCATTATTGGCCATTTCTAGAATCCATTCTCTCTTCACATGGGCCCGTTCCTTTCTTCCCCAACTCCTCTTCTACTACTTCCCACACACAATGTCATGGCTCCAGGCCAAGCCATTTCCTCCTTGATTGGTTTCTTCATTTTTTTTTTTTTTTCACACTGAAAGAAGAAAAGGCAAAAGGGCGGCGGGGGGGAGAGGTTGAGTATTCTGTGAAGGGATGATGTAGTCATGTGAGGCGGTGCCGATCATCTGGGGACTTGTCAGACAGAAGGACATTGTAGGGTCACAGGTTCATCAACGATGAGTCAGGCCAGAGAAATGCAGCCAGGGTCCAAAATTGACACAGGCAAATGGCTGATTGATTTGATAATTAAGTCAGTTAAAAAAACATTAAAATGTACACTTGGTGGGTTGATTTTCCATTCTGCCAGGTTAAAACACTAAATACTAAAAGTAGAATTTGGCCTCTGAAAACGGTATCTTTGTAGAATTGTGTGAATTGGCGGGGCTGTTTTTCCGTTTTTCCTTTTAATCCAAGTAGATGCAAGCTTAATCTGGGAAAATAATTATGGCCAAAATATGGGACATCAAAACCAAGTCCCCCGTCCCCTTTCGGCTCCGCGGGAGACGCTGTCCGCACCTGACTGCGTCAATCAGGTCGGCAGCTGTCAGTCGCTGTGGCTCTCTAACATGCAGCCAAACCTCAGATGTTGTCTGTCAAGAGGTGTCTTCAGTGGTGACATGGTGGCGGCCCCGACATAGCGGAGTCTGTCTCACTGCACAGGCCCTGGAAGGACCTGTCATGCTTCACCAGGCCGGATAATTATTTCCCTCTTATCCTCCCTTGCCAGGCCCAGTCCCACTCTTCAGTGGAAGGCACCTCTCGGTACCCCCACCCAGCACCCGCACCACCGCCTCCTCCTTTCCCTCTTTGCCTTGCAAGAGCCTTTCTGTCACCGTTTTACTGTTATACCCTCTTTTTGTTATTTGGGTTTTCTCAGTCTTGTCAGTTTCTCCAAGAACGGCTTTGACAAACATGCTGATGGAGTTGAACTTAATTGATCCTGAAAGTCACAATCAACCTTGAGTGTTTGTATTCCCCCAATTAGAGTTTGACTTACGGTAATAACACTTCTTTGACATACATGGCATTTATGTAAAAACATCATAAATTGCACTTAAAAAAGTTCAATTTATGCCATAAAAGTCTTGCATTTTCAAAGAAATGCAATTGTTTTTCTATTGTAGTAAGCAAAAGATTCCATTCTTGCTATGTTCTGATCATAATGTCACGTGCTGACAAAATACATTCCCATATGTGCAGTGTGTCACAACTTTGGAAACACTACAAATAGACACTGGTCCCTCTATATTAAAATCATCATATAAAGGATGTAAATATGTCATTGAGCTTTTATTAATTTAAATAGTTTCGGAATGCTAGTAAATCCCAGATATCAGTTATCCTACAACACACAAACAACGCATACTCTATGAAAAAGTTTTTTTCATCCAATGAGAATGAAATGCAAACTGAGCCCACCTCGGCCATCAATGAAATGGGTTGAGATGAAACGACTCTTCTCTTGTCCTCCCCATGATGTGTGATTACAGCCAGCGGGCCTGTGTTGATTTGAAAGCTGTGCATCTTAACCTGTGGCCCCATCAGAACCCCCCTCCGCCCCGCCCCCCCCGGGCAGATCGGCGTGGTTTAAACAAGGGCCAGCAGAGCAGCTAGTGACTGTTCCAGCTGTCTCCAGCAGATAAGACCAGACAATGTCCCCTAATAGGCCACAGAGAGACGCCCGGCTCCAGCCTGGCCTTCGGTACGCTCCTTTCTGCTAGCGGCTTACAAAGACAACAAGATGCCTTCCCCTTTTCTTTCCTGTAGACAGATTAACACTGCTTTAGCCGGCTATGGACACAAGAAATGTGTGCGCTAGCGATTATTCAACACATTTCGCCACAGGGATCCTGGCAGAAAAACCAGAGAAAAACAATTCTTTCAAATTCCCTCAGGGTTGGAACTTAAAGGGGGAGAAAAAAAAAACGTAATCTTTTGCTGTTTTTAAGTAGATACAGTGGATTTTAAGTCATATTTCACCACTTGATTGTATTTCATTGTCTACCCATGCATTATCATTTGCTGAGCCACTGACAGTGATTTGCCTATGTGTTTTTATTTCAGTCCAAACAAAACCTAAATTACTGTGTCCGTTTGCTTAATAATGAGAACTGTACCGGCGAAGGCGTCCTCAAACGTTCTTTAGCCAGCGAAGCCAAGGGAAAGCCACCAAGAGCCAATGCTGATCTTGAAGCAGCCATGGGGCTGTGAGAGCATGTCAAATCGTCTGAGCTACGTTTCTTTCTTGTCCTAAATGCAGTTAGCTGGCTATATAATGGCAGGCAGAAAAGCTGATTTATACTGTGAAGGCCCCTCTTTGAGTTGGACAGGAAAAAAGCCTTGACAGGCTAGCAGAGTTCTGGCTGCTATGATCCCATTTTGTGAAATTATAATCATTTTTACCGGGGTCCAGGTAGAAGGCACCTGCTCAGCCCACAATGGGGCATGGAAGTACACACAGAGAGCCTCTGAAAGAGGGGAACCTGGCCCATTATGCCGCCGTCCTTTATTCCGTGCTCCGTTAAAAGAAATCCACTCTGCTTTCAATGGTTCCTATTCCTATATGGGCCTCGTAGCACAGTCTTGTCCGCCCTGTGACATTAAACCACTCCGACATGATCTGTTGTTGAATATTATTTTGTCCCAATCTTTTATTTCCCCTGCCTTTTTTTAAAGTCTTGATCAACTCGGGGCGTGTTTCAAGATGAGTTTGAGACTTTCAATTTTGCAGTGTTAAAAAACGTGAAGGGTGAACCTTCCGTTGCTCGGGCCCATTCATAAGAGTGGCATTTAAAGGCTCCAAGACGGAGCCAGGCGCTTGCTGGTGGGCTCCATTCAGCTTGCCAGCCTTCTGTGATGTAAAATATATTCTCTGGGAGTATTTATTTTACGGTCAATGTGTGCAGGGCAATGAACTGAAACTGACTTATTGGCCAATGCAAGTTTGTACCTCATTCCTAAATACATAGACATTTATTTTATGATTATTGACATATTTGGGCACTTTGTGATTGTACAAGCAATAACGTAATGTGCTTTTCTCTGGTAGCCACTGTTCTATTGTAACCCAACCCTGAAACGTATAGAGAGCACATGGAAGACGGGCGAGTGGAACCACATTCGTATTTCCATAAAACTGCATGTACTACTTTACTGGACAACATAAATCTAGTGTGTATCATTAATATACATCTGTGTCAATAGGAGGTGCTTGAATGGATGAAATATTGTGTTTCTCAATAGAGACAGTTGAAAAATAGGTTGCTGCTGATAAAGGGGGAACGGACTCCCTTTTTGGGGGCTAGAGACGGGATTCAAGTCTCTGCTGCCCCCCAGTGGAAACAGTGCATCTGGTGAATGTGTGCTCGCATGCGTCGGTGTGTGAATGTCCATATGGGACATTTAATCACAGCACACTTAAACTCCACTCCTATACACACGGCAACAGAACCATTGAATACTGATAAACTCATCTTTGCTAATGTGAACACGATTCTGGCAGTCTCACATGTTAGAGAATTGTGACCACTTTTAGAGTTGACGTGCATTAAAAGCATACAAAGGACTTTCCCTTAAATTAAAATGAACCTAATTTCCTACCAGGCACACTATAGTATCATTTTGTAGTAACTTCACTTGTCTTTTAAAGATCTCATGGCATGCTACTTTATAGATGCTTTTATATAGGTGTTAGTGGGCCCCCTATTCAGTATTTGAAGACGTTGAAGAAATGCAGCCTTGGTTCAGAATCACAGCCACTACGAGCCAGTCCCACGATGAGCTTTCCACAAATGTGACATTTTTTTAGAGGCTGGTCAAGGTGGAGGGTGGGGGTGTGGCCCTGAGCAGCTTGCGGCCACGGTACCATGCGCTATGTTTACAGTGGAACACTGAACACTCCGGGTGCTCCATCAGGAGTCCTGGAGCTCTAGATCTAAATAATATCATATTATATATAGATATCTATATATTATCACGGCCAAAAGCTGTGTGCGCCTCCGGATGATATTATGGATCTCAAACGACTCCGGCGGGTTCTCCGACGTCGCTTGTTTCTTCCACTTCCATGTCAATCTTAAGTACAGACTGAACCGCGAAATGGAGGAGAAAGGGATTGTTTGCCCGCAATTGTCTCCCACCGGAACCCCGCTGCCTGCTGCCCGCCGCAGAGGCACCACCGTCCGCCCGGTGGAGCCCCGCGCCGGTGGTGCCTCAGCAGCGGGCAGCGGGAAACAATCCCTCTCTCCTCCATGTCGGGGTTCCCAATTCCTTCTCAACCATGGCCGAGATAACCACCACTACGAGTCTCGTTGTGTTGGCCACATTCTCTGGGCGGGCCAAACAGAGAAAGGGGGAGGAAACCTGGCCCCTTACGACGACATATGGGGCCAAATTCCAAATCGGCGCGTTTGAGCAGTATACCTAGTGCTCTATTTACACCTAACGCCATTTCTAGCCACTGGGGGATCAGGCTAGGGGAACTTATATTAATGTTAGGAAAACCTCATAAAGTGACATTTTCATGCCATGGGACCTTTAAGGCCTAGTGACCACATTCACAAATGAGTTTGCGGCAGTGTGCATTATGCAGATAGTCAAGATATAAACTAAAACTGAGGAAGGAAAGATTTGAAACAAATTTGAATCCATTAAAAAGCTCTTTCGCATACGAAGCCTGAAGAACAAAAGGTCATAAGAGGAAATACACAATACAAATCTCACAAGTGGAAACGTTTCTGAAGCATAAAAACATATTTATTTCCAGGGAGCTAGCTTTTTGGCAATGTTGGCCCGGCGAGAATCAAATGAACCTTCATGCGTTATGGTTGATGTATGTGTGAATGCAAGGAGACCATGCCCACAGATATTTCCTTATTTGCCCTGAACCCAGCGACTTGCTGTGCCGTAGCAGTGCTCACCACAGAGCCATTGTGTTCCAGTTGCATAAGGAAAACAGCAGTGAAAAAGTGTAATTGGAAGGAACATCGCATCATTATGGTGGCCTGTATTTTGGTGGAGATATCCTGTAGTTATCTGCACGCACTAACATTTTGTAACACTAATTAACTGTGATTAATTATTATACCACATTAAAACGCCACCATTTGCAAGAAGACATTGGGATTTGGAAGCCACATACACACTATTTCTTGTCTTGAGAAATCAAGTCCTCTCCCTGGCTGTGGTTTTGTTTACACGTCTCTAATTGGCTGCAGACCGAGGTGGCGCTAAGCAGGGAATGGCCTTGTGTGATCCTGCCTTGAGCCATGACAAGACCAGTGTCATGGGAACACGCACGCACACGCACTTACACACACGCGCGCACACACATGGAGAGAAAAAGGCATTCGCATAGCTTTTTGCCACAACCTTGCATACCTCCTGAAGGATTGGCATTTGTGGAGTGATAAACCGCTTCCCATCTCTTTGTTCCTTATATCCAAGGCTCTATCCAACACATTGCCATAGATCCTTCTTTTGGATGCAAGCTTTGCTTTACGATAACTCACAAAGACCCGTTAATTTCTATGTCAAAGGCAATAGACAAATTCGGGATGTATGGGTCAATGGGTCCGACTCACACAACTGTGTTGTGATGTTGTACATGTGCACGCCGGCTTGCGCACGTTTGTGCATGCCGCCGGTCTCTGTGAGTGCATGTTGTAGAGCTCCCTGTTTGCTATGGTTTGCAAGCTGTTTGTTTACGACAGTGAGGAACAGCGGCCCCATGGGAGCAGGGAAGGAATGTCCTTAAGTGCACTTGCAGACTGTTCGCAGTAGGTATGAAAGATGGACACACCGGTAGCTTTCACACAGTCACACACTGAAAATATAGGAATGTACGAAAGGTTTCTACCAGCACGATTGCATGAACTATCAGGACTTTCTTTTGATCAACTCCTATTCTTTTTGTTTTTTTTGTATGGTTTGCATCAGGTTGTTTGCATCAGTATGCATCTCGTTGTACAATTTCCTCCACTCAGTGGTTCTATGTTGACCGAGAAGTCCAGGCAATTACTTGCTTTGCTGCCTGTGTCTGAAATGTGCTGCGTTCATGGTCCTTTTTTTTTTTTTTGTCATTCTCAACTATTTGGAAAGGAGACGTGGGCATTGTGACGGATCTCGTTTCTGAACGCTATCCAAGTCCTGGGCTCAACCCTCTCTTCAATCGGCTGCACTGAACTCACACCGACGGAACGATAAACGTGCACTTCCACACATTTCTCCTCCAAGTCTGCGAACAGATTAAGAGAGATTATAAACAAACATGGAGGATTAATTCTCTGTGCTCCTACCCTGTTTTCCTTTGAGCCCGCCAAGGTAATTACAGGGAGCATGTTGTTAGTGTAATCACCTTGGCAGCACTACCAACGTGAACACGCACACAAACGCACGCACGCACGCACGCACGCACGCACGCACGCACAACCCAGACGTCCTACTTCATAAATGGGTTCCTGCTCAATTTGATGAGGACCTTTCAGAACTCTATACCATTGAAAATATGTCGTTATATTTGCAGAGAAGTGCCCATTCCTGTGGGAGATGTTTCAAACTGCCAGTTATAGCTGTGATTAAGTTGAAAGAAGGAATTTCATTTTTAGAACAGTGATCCCTCAAGCCTTGATGCTGTGATATGACACAATGAAGTATGAGTTTCCATATCTGTCTAAACACACGTTTATATGTTCCTCTGCCCCTTCAGGTGGAAGCCATCCTGGTCAACATCTTCGGGGGCATTGTGAACTGCGCCATCATCGCCAACGGTATCACCAAGGCCTGCCGTGAGCTGGAACTCAAGGTGCCGCTGGTGGTCCGGCTCGAAGGTGGGTCTGTCGGCACGCGCACATGCACGCGCACACACCGAAAGTCCCTACACCCTCAAGGTCCAGCCAGGTCTGACCCCTGGCCTCTCTAGCCGGTCACACTTTCTTTGTTGGTGATCGCCGTCACAAACACTGAAGCTTTAATGTGGGCCATTATCGCTGACTCCTTATCGCCAAGAAAGCCAGCCTTTAGTAATATGCAGACCGTCATTGATTATTTTATTTTTTTTCGTCCCAAGGACACACTGGCGGGAGGGCGGGTTTTATTTGCTTTGTTTTAAACTTTAGTGGCAGGACATGAATCATTGCATTGTCACCAATAGGCCCATCCATTCTCATTGAGGGGCTCGGGCGACTCCTGCAGTAGCAACCAATAGTGCATTTTTCACCCTTGTCATGATCCTAAGCAGTGGTAGTCGGCGCCGAGCGAGACAATGGAGACCGCACCCTGATTGGACCACCTTTCAACCCCCCCCCCCGTATGCTAATGAGCAAGGCTCCAGAGGTCCTTGTGTCTTTCGGTCTTTCTTTAGTCCTCATTTAGCCGGCCTGTGCCTCAATTATCAATTCCCACACACAGCCAGCTCAGTGTGCAGGTCAGGGTGGAGAGGCTGGTTCCAAAAAACAGGCCAAGGACAGAAGGGAGTGCTATATTGACCTGGCTAATTCAATATCGTTTTTCATCAAGTTGTAGCAGTGTTCTCATTTATGTGCCCTAATCTAACATATTATTGGTTATAGCACCATATGTTACTCCATAGTATTTGATAAGCAGTGTAGAGCCAAAACATTTTCACATCCGATAATTAAAAAAAGGTTACGTTATTATGTTCTCTCCATATCTACATAATAAAATACATGTTTTACCATCAGAGACGGCCCATTTTGGACAAGAGAAGTAATCTGTGTGCCTAGAAATGTGAATGCCTTAATTGAAACGTGTTTGGACTGAACACATTTTCTGTGTTTTTTAGCCTCTTGTTGACGCTCGCTTGCATTTTTTATTTTCTACTAGACCGTGAAAATGGATTTATGGTAGACTTGTTTGTAAATTAAAAACTCACACCAATGGTGCCATGATGATTCTTGTGCAGTCTTTCGCTGAAGACATTGGTTGGCTTTCTTCGGCGCATCCACTAATTAAATAGCCTAAAATCTCTCTGGGAACTGTCGGCCAGTTAACGCGAGATGCATAGCCTACTTGTAGACAACCATTTAACTCGATGAATGAGATCCGACTCAACAACTCAGTAAGAAGCGCGTAGGAAGATCATGATCTCCAGAATCGTAACAAAAAAGCCCTGAAGCTGAACTTCTGGCTTGTTGAGCAGACGCTGTTCATCCAACCTCGAATGTATACATACATACACAATGTTGCTCAATAATCTATTCTCTAATGGCCCAATCACATTGCTTCACTGGACTTTTAGAAATGTTTTAAAAGAACTGCTTGAGGCTACAAAATACCTTTTAGACCTTTGCTGAGTAATTCATATAAATTTTTATTGGCTTTGTGAAATGAGGAAGGTATGAAAAACAGCAATGTTTTCAATGTATTTTTACTCAATGTAAACCATGTATCAGTAAGAATGACATGTAAATGACTATATGTATGTTCATACTGTATACAGTATGAACAACCAATAGCAGCTCATTAGCGCAGACATTATATCCTCCCATCCTCGGATATAGAAGTACTCTCATTCCAGTAAAAAAAACTATCTATACTTCCCATGTTTATGTAGCCTGGAAATCAAGACCCACATTTAGAAAGCTGTAGGGTCTGGCAACGAGTAATAAAACTGGCCCAACTCGAGGTGCGGCACCAAGCACGCATTTGAAAATATCGCTGCCACGCAATTGGATAATACTACGACCAATCAGAAGAATACAAGGGGTGATGTATCCAGACAAAATAGATTAGACTCTTGCCGTATCCGGTCGGTAAAACAGCAACGCTTTTGGCCCGCCTATATCAGATACACCGATGAGATTGGTTAATGTTCTGGGCCAGGGGCCCAGAACATTGCTCGTTCCCAGGGTGACTCACTGCGCAAAATCAAATTGTGGTCTTGCGAGAACTCTAGATTTCCAGGGTAATGTTTATGAGCAGCGGCAAGAGAAGTGATAATGTTTGCAAAGACATCTTTTGTACATATTTAATTGGTATCATATGGTTTTTACTGAAGCATTGCCTTCTTTGAAATGTGTCAAATTTTATGGCAAATTAGAAAAATCAAGCCTCGTCTCCAGACTTTCATATACTTACTTATAATATAAGGTTATTATACTTTCATCCCAAGTTGAAAGTTGTTCTGATGTGCATGCGGTTATAAGCCGAATTTATGATATTTCAATTATATATTCTATTAAATAATCAAGGATTTCTGTACGGCTCTAGATATCTTTCATAGAAATATAAAAAATTGGAAATCAACTCGTAACCTCCAAACTCTGTTTTATTATCTTCAATTATTAATTCCCTTCTTGGGAAAACGAAAAGGCTGTTCCCAACAACTGCTTATGGTAAAAAAAAGAAAAAAAAAAGCATGTTGACTCTGAGATTAGCTCTGTCATTGCTATAGATAGACACATAATTGCCCCCCTGCATTTTTTTCTTAATAGCCAACCGGAATTCACCCTGGCTTGCAAATGGCCTCTGCCCAGAAGGTCAGGGCTCTCTTTTGGTCTTACCCCTCTCTTCTGGCTCGTGGGTTAATCCGGGCTTTAGCTGGTGGCCATAACACGGGGTCTCACGAGTGGGGATTTGTTGACAATCAATCAGCTCGCTAGTTAGGCTGACCAAAGGGCCACTAAGAAACAGCTTGGCGCTCGGCAACTGGATCAGAACGGATTAAGTGGCAAACTTTTAATTGGGGGAAGCTTCTTCTTTTTTTTTTTTTTTTTTTTGATTCTTGATTTCATTTAGGGAATCATGGTTTCCCCATGCTGCTAGTGTTGGTAGCAGCAGTGGGGGTGGGGCCAGGGGTGTTGTTATTATTTCTGTGTGGACATACACACACACTGAGCTATTTAACACATAAGTTGCCTATCGGGAATAATCAGTGAAAGATCCAATCTTCCTTAAGCAACCCAATGCACAATGGAGCACATGCACGACAGAATACACAATTTATTCTGATTCTCACAGCACTAAGAACAATGTATTTTAAACAGCAGGGCATTTCAAGAACAGGGCATTTAAAGAACAGCATTTTAAGAAAAGAGTATTTTAAGAATGTAGCATTTTTGATAATCTAATCGATCTAGCATTTGATTATCTTAAGAACAGGATATATATATATATATATTTTTTTTTTTACAGACAAGGCCATTTTTAACAACAAAGTGTTTTTAACAACAAAGCATTTCAAAAGCATCCATCCCAGAGATATGTGATGAACTGCTGCCCCCTTTGGCCACTGCAGACCCCAGGGCCGTGGCCCTCTGAAGCAGAGAGAGAGAGAGAGAGAGATGTTGTGAGTGAGTGAGAGAGAGAGAGAGAGATTTTGTGAGTGAGTGAGACAGAGAGATGGAGAGG
>JAOPJL010000026.1:11193892-11204693 GCA_027123545.1 Trisopterus esmarkii | reverse complement strand
CCCCCCCCCCCCCCCGCCCGCCCCGGGGCGGGGCCGCCCCCCCACGGGGCTGGAACACACTCCACCACCTCTCAAAAACGCCACACAGGAACCCAGCGGCACCCAAGGGAACCCAGGAGAGGACCAGAGAGAGAATACAGGTTCTGGAGGGAAAACGGGTCGAGGCCATCAGAGGTCAGAGGTCAAGGGCCTGCCAGGGGGACCAAGCGATGTGTGGTCTCTTGTGCCCCTCCATCTTTAACTGTAAATATATACCTAGTCTTGTGTTCTGCTCTCTGCAACCAACATTGGGGTGAGATCTCCTGTCTGGATGACGTGTATTGTTTTGCATTGTTGTGGTCGTGGTTGCTGTCCATCTGTATGTGTTGTGACTCAGATTGCAGGGATAATAAAGAACTGGTTGCACTATGGTTGTTATAGTGGCGTGTGATAATGTGATGTGATCGCGAACTCTCGCTTATGGTGTGTTGAACAATGCAGCTCAGGTACAGCACGCTGATTGAAGTATGCGGTGATGTATTTCATCAGAATCAAACTCTTGGTATTCAAATGAGACTCTCCCAGGAGGAGGAGGGTAGTTCTGCTTCATTGCCCTTGAGTTCCCTTGAACTACATAATTGTGTATCGACAATAGCGCTGCAGTTAACTATTGTTTTCATTGTTGATGAATTAATTATTGATTCGGTTAATCATTTATTGATTAATGGCAGCCTAGTCTGAAGAGAAGGAAAATGAAATACAACTACTAAGTATTCTTTTTATAATCTGGAATGGAGAAAATAAAGCAAATATTTGTATCTCTAAGGCAATACGCATCAAGATCATAATGAATTAAATGTTCTGTTGATGGACCCATGAACGATGTTCTGAGCACTGAATGGAGGAATGTAATTTCTTCAGAAACTGCTCAAACAAGACACAACAATAAAGAAGAAGGATAAATGCTGGATTTATAAGGGTCTTGTTCCCTGGTGATTAAATAGAGAACAAGGAACGTGTGTGTCGGTGTTGTGTGTACATCTCCTGGGAGATCAGCTTCAGAAGTCGACCATAACTTTACTGTCATGTGTGAGTCACTTGGAAAATTTTTACAGTTAATGAGCAGCATTAATGTAGTTATTTACATATAGAACCCTAATTAGCAGTATTTAATTCAGTGATTTACCCATAATATAGCGCTACCCTATTTAATAACCTTTAAAACCATCGATATTTACATTTACATTACGTTACTCTGTATTTAAATGCCTGTAATACCCTTGACATTTACGCATAGCATTGTAGCTAATGAAACAATAAACCTGTAATGAAATACCATAGTTAGCTCGATACCCTGCCGTTGCAGCGCACAATGCAAGGCATGTGATGTGTGAGTAACCCACACCCACTCCTCTTGTTTCACTGATCAAAACTATGATTTGCGGAAAAAAACAAAAACTGGTCCACAACAGCCCCCACACCCCCACCCCCGACTGTCCCGGGTGATAATCTTCCATAATTACACAGAGTGGGGAGATCAAGGGCTACCAGTGGTCTATTTATGTCATAGAGGAAGAAAAAACTGCCTCCAAAATAAAAGCCCCATTGAAGACGATGAGGGTATCAAGGAGAGGAGGGTGATCAAAGACCCACAGAACCTGATCAATGCGGTTCCTCAACATGATATACCGAATCACACACACACACACACACACACACACACACACACACACACACACACACACACACACACACACACGCACACGCACACGCACAGGAGGGTGCTTCGTAAAGTTTGCAGTTAGGTGGAGAATGATTCAGTGCAATGTCAAGTAAGACAGATATTCCTCTGGATCAGGACAGTACATGATTCTGATGTCCCATATCTACCCATAGGCACAATGACATCCCCCTAGGGATCTGCACTGTTCATTATAGAAACACTTCAAGTCTACATCCATGACCCAAACACCCAATATCAGGACCTACATGATTTAAACTAGAAAAGACAGGCCTCTAATGAAATAATGCACTTTCTACTAAGGTAAAACAACCTAATATAGCCTAATCATAGTTACATTAGTTATTGCTACCATATATATTTTCAATGTCCAAGTCTAAATGAAAACATGACCTCATTCACGAGGGAGAAAAGACAAAAAAAAAAACCTTGACAGATCCCAACATTTAACCAAGCATCTTACACTTTGGCAAACATAATAAATTGGCCTTATCCTTTTGCCAGATTTGTATACTTGCTGAGGTAAACCTGCTAGGCGTTCTGAACTTAGTATTTGCCACAAGTTGGACTTTATTTCTCCAATGTGGAGAAGAAATATTTGAACTATTCACTAAAGTTGTCATATGACACAAACAAGACGCTCACCTATGGGAGGGATGCTCGGAGCACCTCTGTCCTCCATGCAGTTAAATATCAGACCGCTCAAACCTGTGTTTGTTCCCAACACCCGGATTGGTGAGGATACAATTGGTGTCAAAAAGTGACGTGCTTCAAGCATACTAAATCACAAGAACAATTCAAATGAAAACTTGACAAAATGGTTGCCGAGATTTAGCTTAGCATTAAAGACCCCGCCCCCCCGAAAGAAAAATCTATCTGAGCTAGTGATCGAATCATGAGCCAGTGCTCATCTTACCCGTATGAATATAATATGTAGAATCATTTAGATATAGATTTTCACTTTATGTTGACACCTAGCATCCACACTCTGAGGGACGTTTCAGCTAAAGAAAAACCAAAAAAAAAACAGCATGCGTATCATGTGTAAAATGATATAACAAAATGGAACAACAAGGCTCAAGAACAAGCAAACATAATTGCACTTACGATTCATTGTACGATTTTGTAAAACAAGCATCAGTGTTGGTGGTTGGTGCATTCTGAAGAGAAAAAAAAACAAATACTGCAATCTTTAAAAGCACCCCTTCCTGATCAACTTGACTGACAACAGTCCCTGTGGTGCAAAGAACCAAGGTAGCACCAGGCACAAGGCAGGCAGGGCCCAAACACTCCTTCTGCCTTCGAGAATGGGTTCCCAACACGTGTCCAGAGGGACACCTCAGAGCACTTTCTGTAGACACTGGGGGTAAAGTTTAGCGACCACGCATTCAAAATGGCGGCCAAGGTCCCACAGGCGATCGGGAGTCTCGTAGACTTTGGTCCATAGGTCAGCCTCGTCGTCGTACTGGTAAAGCGAGTTCTTGCGGCTGGTGCGGAACACGTGCTCCTCCACCATGACCTGGGTGGCTCGCACAAACAGGTGCAGCTTGCCCTGAAGCAGCATGGCCTTGATGTAGGGGCTTGTGGCTTGGTCGAAGGGCAGGTCTCTCTTCCGGCTCCACGTGTTCTGCTCTATGTCGTAGACCTCTACCGTGAAGGTGCGCTGGTGGTTCCTGCAGATGCCAGCAATGTAGTAGATGCAGTTCTTATGTAAGGCAGCCAGACCCTGACTCCGCGAGACAACCATTGGAGACAGTTGGCCCCAGTAGTCCTTACGGGGGTCGAAGCAGAAGAAATACTCGCCTGTCGGTAGGAAACAAATGGCAGTTATTTTTTACCTTCCCTTACCAGACTGATGTTTCAACACTATAGTTTTGTATATTACAAAGTTGCCGTGCTGATTGCCAATGACCCACTATCAAGACTTGTTTAATACATTAAAGCCTGTGGATTTATAGCACTTTAAAGAAAAGGCATGCATATAGTAGTATGAATCAATACTCTATGAGCCGTTTATGTTTTGGTTGTAAAAAAAAACAATGCCCTTGTATGTACTCACCTTGGAGAATGTAGATGCGATCCTTGTACTCGACAGCACTGTGGAACTCCATGGCCACTGGCATGGGGCTGACTGCTGACCAGCAGTTGTCTCTGGCGTCGTAGCACTCTACAGACTTTAATGCATTCCTCCCATCACCTTCATAAACGCGGCCCCCAAGTGCATAGAGCTTCCCGCAGCAGTGCACCAGCCTGCAGCCAATCCTAGCCCGCAGCAGGGGCGCTCGTGGAAGCCACCTATTCCCTGCATGCTCGTATTGCCAGAAGTCACTCTCGGCGCGGTGGTCAATGGACACCTCACTGTTGCTGGGCCGGTAGCCTCCCGCAATGAAGATGTCGTTCTCCGAGGACACCAGTATGCCAACCTCTCTGAAGTCATTAGGGGGCTTGCAGAGCTTGAACACCCGGCCAGTGGCCGTGTCCAGGCAAGGCACGGTCTGCTTCTTTCCTGAGTGTTTGTGTGCAGCATCAAAGCAGATGACCATCTCCGAGGCAGTCATGCCCAGGCGCTGGGAGCAGCCGTTGGTGCCGTTGAGGCCGGTTTTGGCCTCGGCGGGGTCCTTGGAAAGGGAGAGGGCACACGCAAAGGGGGGAGGTATGCGGCTGAGGAAGGCCTCGTCCAGCAGGGGCAGACGGATGCACTGGGAGAACACCTCGGCGAGGTCGCCCTCTCGGCCCGGCCGGTCGTGCTCCAGCCAGCGTACTATGCTCTCGTACACGTGCTCCTCCTTCTCCACGTTCAGGTCATCGTTGTTGAGTATGCTGACGAGCTGCTCCTTCGTCATCTGGAGGAACTCCTGCTCCCACGACACGCATACAAACTACAACAACAGCAACGCAGAAACAAAAGACAAATCACCATACCGTGAGGAATCTGTCACACCTTGAGGAATCCAGATCTCAAATTTTGTAAATATGCAAATAAAATATGCAATTTAGGTACATCATCACAACTGACCTTCTTGCGGATGTAATCTTGCGAACGCTCCCTCAGCTCTTGGTGGCCATAGGCATCAGCGAACATGTAGACCCCAATGCAGTTCTGTGGGTCTAGGCGGCTGATCATAAACTGGGCAGAAAGGTCCTGCAGGGCAGGGATTTGGAAGATGCTGGCTGCCGTGAACAGGGCCTGAACATTGGACTCCGAAAGTGTCACCCTTGACGTGTAGGCGTAGTCCAAGACTAGGTTCATGGATTCAGATTCCACTCCTACGATCCTGACTTCAGGCTGGTTGCACTCTGTAAGGCCACTGGTGAACATGGACCTGGTGGTAAGAGGGGACATGTTAGGATTCTGCTTTGGTATTTCAACTCCATAGACAAAACAATAACTTATTTGTGTACATGCAAACAAAAACACTAACTTTTGAAGCATACTGCTTTATGGCGTGTCCATGTTTACCAATAAATATAAATCTAGAGCAAATTTCTACCAAGAATAGAAAATATATCATAAAGCACTTTCAATTCAGCTGTATTGGTTTGAATCAACCAACAGATAATTCTTACAAAATATGAATAAAAAGTTTCAACACTTCATACCTAAAATATGGGCTGATGGCAGCAAGGACATTTCGATGACAGGAGAATGTCTGCCCATGGTCCACTTCTACAACGATGTCTGTGAGCTGAGCTTCATCATACAAGGACTTGAGCTGCTGAAGAATGGTACAGGCGTGGACAGCATCTACCCCGTTGTAGTTGGTGCTTAGAGGAGTTCCATTTTGAACTTGTAACAGCTTCCCTACCTCTGAAGAAAAAAATGCAGGATAAATCAGAATAGGATTAGAGATGGCTGAGACCATTCCAATATGCTGTGTGAGATTTTAAACATGCACAATGAACCAATTTAGTGATTTGAATGAAATATATCACATTATTTAAATAGGGGAGAGTGGGGTAAGATGAGCCACTGGGTAAGTTGACCCACCCCCTGTATTTAGGCAATTGTAAACATTCAGGAAGCAGCCATCATTTATATCTAGCTGTGATGGAGAGAAACACATGGAAAAGATGTTGCATGTTTTTTTCTATATAAATTATTGCTATATGTGCTGTATTCATTTAGTTTTGCTATAATAATTTAGCTAAAGATTAGGGGCTCGTCGTGGCTGTGGGGTAAGTTGAGCCAGTCATTCAACTTACCCCACCATGATGCACTGAAGTTAAGTTTAGAAAGTGATATTTCAATGTAGTATTACACAACTGATTTGGTTGTTCATATTTTAAACAATGCAGAAAAGCTATCATACCAAGAAGGATAAGATTGAGATGTCACTGATGTCAAGGGTGAAAATCCATCAGAGAAGTGGAAAAATACAGAAATATTGACAGGTTGTATATTGTTTAAAGTTACTTTAAGCGCTTATAGAAATAATACTATTGGGAAAAGGAAAATGCATTCAACTTGAATTACCGCAATCCCCTATGAATTATTTAAAGTATACTTATTTTTACAACTACAAAAATAATCTTCCAACATACAAAAAGACATACTACTGTGTCAAGCAATAAGCAAACTAAACGATTTAAATGGAAAATACCTCAAAGTAAATTCGTTGTATTTTATTGAAGATAAGTTGTAAAAGCCACATACCACCTCACGTGGCTATATCCACATTATTCAATTCAACTCAGAGGCGTGTTATCTCCATTAGTTTAGGTAATGGTCAGCATAGTGACGCCTTGTTGTAGTTGAACGTTTCCAAGAATATAGTGACGGTAAATAGTTTAAAGTACGTCTCAACAAATGAGAAAGAAAAAATAAACCCTAGGGAAAGCAGAATGGCGATGCGTCGCTGTCCATGTTCCTTAAAGGAACAGCCAACTCATCAAAGGAGTTTTAATTGCGAACCTACTGGAGAGCCTGGATCGGGATACTTTATCATCACCATACTTTTGTGGTTGTACATTTTCCTGTTTTTGTTGGAGGTAAAAACTTCAGTGTGGGGTGTCTCGTTGCTAACCCTTCAAATCTATGGAGAGCCAATGTTCTATACTTGACAGAACAAAGGGGTCTCGGGGTAGGTAAGAAACTTGGCTAACGTCTCGCTATGTGGCCGCTAGCAGGCTAACAAGTGTACAATATAACCGGCTGGCAGCTTAGCTCTTACGTTAGCCAGGGAGTTAAAGGGATCCCTTTAGCCAGTCAGCGTTCTTCGTATCCATTCACACTACACACAACTGGGCCACACGCGTCCATTTGTCAACGTGGACATACGTAGCCCAAGCCATTGCAGTACTAGTCAGTCATTCTTTCACCAACTATCAATTGACGACATAGGACCCCCCCCCTCAACCCCAGAGGTATTACTTGCAGCATGGGGCTAGCTGCAAAGACACCGTGGACTAGCTAGTCCACAAAACATGATGCTGAACAACGTGAAAACAAATCGAGATCCCCAAAGGCTTGAGATAAAGCGGACGTTCCCGGGCTAGCAGAGATATAGTTGTCATTCTAGGAGTCATTTCCGCCCCCCCCCCCCCCCATCCAACGTGTGTAACCCGAATCAACACGTCGCTTCTGTGAACGAGTGTTTACACACTCAGCTGTGGTCATGAGCTAAGCGGTCGGCTAAAGGCAGTCCAGTAGCTAGCGTTAGCCACATAGCCGGGCTAACTCTACCCCACACTGTTAAATAGACTGGAGCTGCACTTCTTTTCACGAGTACACCGCTACCTGGGGCACTGTCGCTCGACCAGAGTACAGATACCGTGGTAAAATATCGATTAACAAAACATGTGTAACTTTAGAATGTGCCGTTTCAGTCGAACTTCTAAACAAAAACAACGAATTGTAACAAACCTCCACTGGCAGCCATTCTCCCCGGTCTGTCTCTCAAGGCAGACCGAGAAACGTCAACCTACAGAGCCCCGGAAACAGCGCCATCCAATAGCGAGAGAGGAAGGATTCCAGCAGCCAATGAAATGCCTTCTGGTCTGAAATTGAGAACTGTTGACATGGGAAAGCATTACGAGAGCGCCCGGTGGGGAACGAGGTTGAGAAATAATAGCGAAATGATCAGCAATTACAGAAACTTAACAGAGGGAGTTAAAACCCTATTTTATATTTTACAGTCTATGTGTAGTCTGTACAGTCATGTGTCCCTGGTTAAAATATTGACCGAATAAACTATACCAACCAGCCCTAATTTAAACAATGACATGATCCCCTGTAGTTTGTGTTGTGTTGTGCATATAAATCCCATATATTTACGCGTCCCATTATAAGTACGGGTGATTCCAATCCACATGACCCTTTGGCCCCAGGGGTTCCAGCTGCACAGCAGAGGCTTCATCAAGGAATTTCCAGTTCCATGTTTCAAACAGTTCTTTAGTTGAAGTTCAACTTTTCAGTAATACTAACATGTTATTTAACTGGGACAGGGATTACAACAAGCATTATTGTTACATATTTTTGATGTAACTGTGTGGCTATAGGCCCAAATAGTTATAGGCCTATAGTTGTATCGGTGTAAAATGTGGTTTTCTATCACTTGGTTCATAACTGAAGACAAATTGCCTCCCGAGCTGTGGACATATGGGACATATGGGTAACTCGGTAAACACATGTTTACAGAGCAAAACATATTTACTTTCCGTTTTGAATTATATCGTCCCGGGAAAGTCACTACAAGCCAACATCATCCCAGCGGGACCATATGGTCTTTATTGCAACATTTACAAAAAGCGTCGTCAAATGATGCTTGGTATTGAATCTACGAGGAAGATTCCTCCCCTTTCAACTGTTATTCTCCCGGCAGTAACCTCAAAGAAAATGACATTTAAAGCTTGCAGCCCACAGGATTGCATCAAAATGTATTTCTGTTTGATCCCTGACCCCCTCATCTGCTGCCACCCACCCTCTTGCTAACAAAAATCTAGATTTTTAGAGTATGAGTAAAGGAACTGCACCAATCACAATAATTGTCAGGAAGAATCTAAGAGCATTTAAATGTTTCACGCTACCCTGATATATCTTAGAATGCTTGAATCAGGTTGCGTATCTATCTTGACTAAAATGTAAGCAACAATGAATATATGTAAAATTGAAAATATGTAAATATACAGAATCTTGCCGTTTGTATGGATCCTATGTTGAATTAATGAGGGCACTTTGGATGCCAACATTGACCTCCAAAAAATGTTACATGGGAGACTGCTGTCTACAGATTATGTAGGTGCTTCATTTAATTCTGTGTTATATGATTAGTGCTGCAATGAGTCTTTAGCTGTCAACCATAACCTGGTGATACCTTTTTATAATGTGTGGCTTCAGAATTAATCTCAATTTGAACTCAATTACAGGAGAAGTGGCTTGTTGAAGTGCACTGTGCTAGGCCTTTTGACTGGGGCCACCTGCAATCTACTGCTGTCAAGACAATTACGCTGACTGCTGTTTATTCTGTGTGTCTTTTTGTCTATTTGTGTCTTGTAATGCATGTCATTTCCCTGTTCCTACATGCTGCCATTTAATCCCCATTGCTGGTAATTAGAATTAATATACTACTGGATTTGCTTGAATAATTACACAAGCCTGTGAAAAAAAAAATGTGTATGAGGGCACACCATACACTGGGTGGGAGGCACACAATGTATTCCTTAAATATGAAGGTTTAGAAGGAGCAAGGTTGATGCTTTGGGACAGTGTGCTTTAATCAGCATATTATTCCCTACACTCTCAGACTATTAAACCCTTCTTATCCATGATAGTTAAGAAGCATGTGTACGGTTATGTTTTTCAAAGATGAATAAGTAATAAAATACAGAACATGTTGACACAAAGGTCTTTTCGTCAAAAGGATTGATCCATTCCAGCATTTTAACAGGCGTCTTTCAACTGTGTTGATACTGAAGTGGCTTGTTATCTTAACATTGTAACATAATTAACAAATTAGTTTGCATTTAAAACTTTTCTTTAAAGTACACATCAAAAGTATAGCTTAGTTAAGAATCGGGTTGGATTGGATAGAGTGGAATATAACCACTTGGCTACAGAAGGGAGCTTCTTTCTTGGCTGAGGGTTTCTTGCTTCAGTACCAGCCCTTCGCTGCATTACAGGTTGAAACAATCCAAATGAAAAAAGAACTGCAATACAAGCAATAGATTTCACTTTTGTTTCAATTTCTTCCCATTCAGCCATGGAGTCACTTGTGAAATTGGGCTCTAGATGTTGTTGAATGAGGCTTCCTGTGGTTGGTGTTATTTGACGTAACTGTGGTTTATATTCCTAACTCTGCAGATATCCCTTATTTGGTACATTCAATTGATTCCCCATCGTCCAGCAGTAAACTCCTGGCTGAAACACCATGACCTGAAGGTTTCCTTTGGTGGTATTTCAAAGATTCAAAGAAAAGCTTCAGTGATGTGATGCTGTCTAGACCGTCCTTTTAACCACACAATACATACCCACACAGACTGTGTGTGTGTGTGTGTGTGCGTGTGTGCGCGTGTATGTGTGTGTGTGTGTGTGTGTGTGTGTGTGCGTGCATGCATGTGTATCTGTATGTAGGGAGTTAAAAATCTACACTTTTCTTCTGACACGGTTGTGGACTGGACTGATGAGAGAGTACCATAGAAGAAGATTAAAGAAGGAAGCCTCAATTTGCCCACGTTTGGCTTGTAGAAGAGATGACTATCTATGAAGGCATAAGGGAGTGGACACAGGGGGTATAATCCTAGTTTAAATGTGTGTTTTTGTCAGAAATGGAAGTAATGGTTTATTATATGCCTCTGTGGGCCTGTGGAATAATGCCTGCAGATGTTGTGAAGAGCCATCGGCTCCCCTCTGCCACCCGCAATGAGACAAATAGGAGCGCAGTGGGAGGCCACAGTAAGTACAGTCCTGGAGGTCCCACTTGATGATTACAACTCTCTCTGCCTCTCCATATGTGTGTGGCTCGCTCCCTCGCCCCTTCTTTCTGTCTGTCTGAATGTGTGTCTGTATGGGAACTCTCTCTCTCTCTCTCTCTCTCTCTCTCTCTCTCTCTCTCTCTCTCTCTCTCTCTCTCTCTCTCTCTCTCT
>JAOPJL010000026.1:10740415-10759812 GCA_027123545.1 Trisopterus esmarkii | reverse complement strand
GAGAGAGAGAGAGAGAGAGAGAGAGAGAGAGAGAGAGAGAGAGAGAGAGAGAGAGAGAGAGAGAGAGAGAGAGCATGTGTGAGGTGAAATGTTCCTAAAGACCCTTTGTTAATCATCACCCTGCTCTATAGGAGCTGATATAGAGGAGCAGTGGGCCATAGGTACAGCAGTCATCCATTGTAGACTTCTTATAGACCTACACCATTACTCCATTGTACTCTTATGCCTACATAATGAATCCATCGTTTATTATAGGCCTACATAATTAATCTATTGTAGTTTGTTATAGGCCTACATAATTAATCTATTGTAGTTTGTTATAGGCCTACATAATTAATCTATTGTAGTTTGTTAAAGGCCTACACAATTAATCTATTGTAGTTTGTTATAGGCCTACATAATTAATCTATTGTAGTTTGTTATATGCCTACATAATTCATCTATTGTAGTTTCTTATAGGCCTACATAATTCATCTATTGTAGTTTCTTATATGCCTACATAATGAATCTATTTTAGTTTGTTATTGGCCTACAGCATTAGTCCATTGTAGTCTTGTTATAGGCCTACACCATTAGCAGCATTTAAATTAAGAGTATAGGGAGAATGGAGTACAGTGAAGATAACAAAAATAAACATACACATTTAGCTTTTATTTTAATTAAATAAAAGTGGACTGTAAAATTCTTAAATCCGATCAGTCTAAAATATTAATGAAAAATCCAATTACCAAAAATCTGCACACTTCACTACCCTGGAAATCCCAGATTCCCCTGAATCCGAACATTAACCAATCACATTGGTGTATCTGATATAGGCGGGCCAAAAGCGTTGCTGTTTTACCGATCAGATACGGCAAGGGTCTTATCTATTGGTTAGCTCCACTTGTCTGGATATGCCACCCCTTGTATTCTTCTGATTGGTCGTAGTGTTATCCAATTGCGTGCAGTGATATGTTCAAATGCATGCTTGGTGCCGCCCCTCAAGTTGAGCTATTTTCATTACTCGTTGCCAGACCCTACAGCTTTCTAGATGTGGGTCTGGATTTCCAGGCTAACACTCACAACCTGGTTTCCATGAATTGAGTCCGTCCAAAGAACTTCCCACGCACAGCAAGTGTTTTGAACTGCTGGGAGATCTCCTTCGGGGACTTGCCCTTGGTTTCGGGAACCAGGAAGAAGCTGTAGAGCGCCCCCAGCAGGCTGAAGCAGGCAAACAGCAGGAAGCAGTAGGAGCCCAGGCCTTCCTGTGACACGAAGACGAGGGAAGAACTTGAGAAGAGGAACCAATAGTGTCACAAAAATTGGACAGCCAAACTTCATGACACAGTGTAAAGATCCCATGGCATTGTACTTTATGGATGCTTATATATAGACTTTAGTGGGCCCCTAATACAGTATTTTAAGACGTTCAATAAATGCAGCCTGTTTGGTGGGGGTGTGGCCCTGAGCAGCTTGTGGCCATGGTACCATGCGCTAGTGTTTACAGTGTAATATAATATATATTATCACGGTCAAAAGCTGTTTGTGCCTCCGGATGATATTATGAATCTCAAATGACTGCGTCAGGTTTTCAGACGCCTCTGATTTTTCCACTTCCACGTCAATATTAAGTACAGACTGAACCGCGAAATGGACAAGAAGAGAGTCGTTCAAATCGTTTGTTTGTTTGTTCGTTCAGTCACGTTTCCGGTAGCAGTGAATCATGGTTCTCAGTCACTGACTGCGTTTACATGCAGGAGCATAATCGTGTAATGAACGTATCGAATGAGGATTGGATTCATGTAAACAGGTTTATTCGATCTGCTTCGCCAAACGGATCGTCTCAGGATCGCATTAGCGAAGTCGATACAATAGCTGGGCTTGAGCCGGTCCCAGTCGTCTATCTACCTGCATGTGCACCCGATCGCATCGTATTGCCGGGAGTGCGCGTCCTGCGCATGCTCGAGAATTCCGGCCGGGTGATTTCACCCGGAAGTGGAAGGAGACAACGTAATAAATAGGGGAGTTGTTGCCGTACACCATCTTTGTATGTATGCCGTCAGATAGGTTGTTGCTTTTACGTAGCCGTGAACCGGAAGTAGCTCTAGTACCAATTGTCTAAAGGGCTACAGCGCCACCTAGCGTAGCGGATTCAGCCGGGTCTCCGGCCATCTTTCGAATCTGATCCGATGCATGTATACGCAGACAAGAGACAGCCCCCCCCGTCGAGTGGCAATCGTTATATGGCTTAAACGATCTTAAGTCGATCTGATCTGACCATGTAACCGCCATCACTGAGTCTGTCAGACTCAGCTCCTCCCTTGTTCTCATTCTCAAACAAATCACGATCGTAAAGTGGTGCAAACGGTCATCCATCTACACAACATTAACTAAGTTCCTTTAAGCTGAGGGGCACGTCATGTACGGAATCGGAATGTTGTTGCCCGGCTGGCTCTCGTGACTTCTCAGTCCTCGAGTCTTCGCCGCTAAACACAGTCATTCAACGAACGGCGACCTGGTGAGTCAGCGCGACTCAGCGACTAGTGGGTGGAGCTGGGAGTCGAGTCTCGGAGAACGAACGATACGAACAAGACAAACTGAGACAGCTAATCAGTTCGGTTTGTTCATGTCAAGAGTCGTTCATCCAAACTGATTCGTTCGCGAACGAGCCATCACTACTCTTTGCATTGTATGTCGTTCATTGTAGGCCATTGCTGCTAAAGCACCAACAAATGATTGACTAGTGAACAAGGTTATCTTTGTGAGCTATGAAGTTAGTTTGTGTTTGTGGGTTAGTGTTCGCGTGTACATACATTGATGAAGGGGAAGACGAAGCCTAAGGCAGCGAACTGGCCCCAGCGCTGTAACCCAACAAGGGTCATGGCAGCCGGATGATGCGACTGTTCAAAGCTGTCGGTGACGAGGGGCATGTGCACTCCATCTGAAGAACCCCAGAAAAGCTTTGACATCCTCCATCAACTACACTTCAACGTTTAAGTTTGTGTGCGTGTGTGTGTTAATACATACTAGGTCCTCCACTGACACATATGATAAAGATCATGAACAATGCAGCAGTGCAGTATGCAACCCATGGGGCAGGATTCTGAAAGAGTGCAACCAGGCATGACATCCCCAAATCGTATTCACATCCAACGCAGACATTCAACATCAAACATCCAACCCAAACCATTGTATTTGTATTTGTTTCTATTTTTTCTATTTAGAGCGTAGAACCCAGGCAATAGCAGAGCAGTGTACATACACAAGGGACAAAATAAGAACTACACAATAGAATAAAATAAAAAAAATTAATATGTGTTGTAAGGCTATGGTCTCATTCTGTGTCTCAGCTGGGGGGGGGAGGTAAACTGGAGCCTCACCTGAAGGTTGAGCATGATGGTAATCAACAGCAGCATAATGAACATGATACTGAAACCTCCAAGCAGAAGGGGCTTGCGTCCGCTGCGCTGAATAATCAGGGACTGAGAGAGAGAGAAAGAAGAAAGAAGAAAGAAAGAAGGAAAACTAGGGCATATTGTATAGCCACAAACCGTTTCTCTTTAACATCTCCTGAAAAACTCTTTGACATGCATAGATTGACGATTACAGTTGCAGAATATATCTTACAGAAGTGACGATGGCAAGAAATTCTGATCCTCCAAAACCCAGCGTGACGTAACGGATTTGGTCAACCGGAACTTCTGCCTTATTTAAAATGTCAAATGAGAAGGTACTGACCTGGGTGGGTGAGAAAGAGTAAGATAATACAATGCTTAGAACAGTGTCTTTGGCCATTAACACACTTACTTTGATGATAGAATACTCTTTAGTTTGGCATTGAATAAGTAGCTCAGTTGCAGATTTGAGGTACAGTATATATCTGGTCCAATGAAGGACCCTATAGGACAGATAGGTAAGGGGTTCCCTTCTCACTGCAGACATCCCTGACAACTGGAGGCAGGCTGAGAGGATCATAATGGCCATGATTTGACCTTTGATGCTCCTGTCTTGAAGAAACTCCAGCAGGCCTTTAACTTGGACCCCTTTAGAGCTCGCTCTTTCCGCCAACATCTCATCTATCTCCACTTGGTACTCGCCAGGGCCCCATAGTATCTGCAGTGCTTGGTAGAAAGACAGTTCACTGTAAGGCACAATGCATTCTGCATTTAACAGAGACCACGCACAGTTAAGGGTTAAGACCACAGGCTACCAACATGACCTCTATCTGCTCCTTTATTAAATGTATTTCAATTCAATGTAAGTTGCTTTGGATCAAATTGCCTGCTAAACGAGTAGTACTCAATATTGAATAACACATATATAACAGCAGGTGTCATTGTGGTGCATTGGCTACTGATGGTGGCATGGATTGGATGCATTGGATATGTGTATGTGTGGCAAAGTCATATTTCTTTGGTTGTTCTATATGCCAACCTTTCCTGCAGGCGCTGATGTCCCCTGTATCCATCAGCAGGTATCTGGGAGCCTCGGGGAAGAGAGGCAGGGTGAGCAACTGGAGGACGACGAGACACGTAGGAGCAAAGAGCAGGATGTTCCACAGGTGTTCACGACCCAACAGCTCACTACAGCCCCGCGTCAGAGAGAGGGATAGGAAGATAGAGAGAGAGAGAGAAAGAGGGAGAGGCTTCGTAAGAACAGCACAACATGGTCTAACAAACGGTAAACAAATGGTAATTTGTTCCATTACCATGATGATAATATATTATAATATAATAATATATATATAATAATCATAATGAAATGGTTTTTCAAAAAATTATTCATTGATTTTCAAAGACAACTTTTTTATATCAATGCCTTAGTCCTAAGACTTGTCCGGAGAGTTTTCCCAGGGAGAGGAAAAATACATTGCTTATCATCAATGTGCCTCTAAGCTGTTTGGGGGAGCTCTCCGCCAGGTATATCAGCTGTACGCCTCCACCCAGGCCTTCAAAGTAAGCACATGCACATATGACTGATTATTATTCATCGCCAGCCCACAGTGCATTGCCTCTCACTGAAATAGCAACGGGCTGATGCATTTTACAGAACGACTTCCAACTGAATCCATTTGCCTGCCTTACCTGCCCCAATGCCAATCATAAACCGTGCGACCACGATCATTTCAAAGGAGTTTGAATCTTTACTGGTCAGCATGATTACTCCTCCAACAACTATGAAGAGGCCGTTTCCAATCACAATCTTCTTCCTATAGGGAAAGGTAAGGCGGTGAATCAAACCTTTGTTTAGCTCATCAGGATTATTGAGAATACAATATGGTCTTTTTACCTTCCAAACTTTCCTGTGATGAACTTGACACTGGCCGCGCCAAACAACCCACCAATAGCAAATGCAGAGATAATGAGGGACCAGATGAGGGTGACTGTTTCTGAAGGGGGGTACTCCGCATATCTCTGATTCCAACTGCTGTTGATAAAATTCCTGATGAACTGTAAAGGCAGGTAGATGGTTTATCTCTGGATGAACTGTAAAGGCAGGCAGATGGTTTATCTCTGGATGAACTGTCAAGCCAGGCAGAGAGTTTATCTCAGAATGAACTGTAAATCCAAGCAGAGGGTTTAACTCTAGATGTAATGTAAAGCCAGGCAGAGAGTTAAACTCTGGATGAACTGTAAAGGCAGGCAGCGGGTTTAACTCTGGATGTACTGTAAAGCCAGGCAGAGGGTTTAACTATCTCTCTTGCACACACACACACACACACACACACACACACACACACACACACACACACAAATAATACAAACATCGATGTAGAGTAAGTAGGGTTCAATCTATAAGAAATGTATCTTTCTTACCGGCGCAGGAGAGCTTATCCCAGTGTTGTTGAAGCCAGTTTGAAAGGTTCCCCCGATGCCCAAAATCCAAATGAATAACAGCACTTTACCACGGGTCTAAGGTTGGACAAAAACATTAAGAGTAGCTTCTAACTTCTGTGATCATTGTATATACTAATTACTAATTTAGCTGAGTCACTGATTATACATTGTCTTCCTACTGGAACAATTATTAATGTAAATATATATATATATATATACTATACATTTCCACTCTCCATTATACATAGTTTTTTAGCAAAATGTAAGTATTTTACATTATATTAAATTGAAAAAATATATATTACTTGTTGATTATAATAATCAGGCTGCAATTCTAAAATTCTAATAAACATTATAGCATCAATTGTATAACTTAACCTACCAGCTTCTTAAACATGTCCATTTTTCCTATGTGGGATGTGACTGAGTTTGCTGGAACTTAACTGCTGTCAAAGAAACGCCTGGCTACAGTCCGGTTGGTTCTTTGACAAAACCAAAAACAAGTCAACCAGTAACTTGCGTTAGAAATTCTCACAGTCATGCACCTCTCTCTCTCCTTTTACGGGAAATGGACTATAGACCATGATTTTGATTTTTTGTCCTTCTGTCAAACTTCAGGTTTGACGGAAAGACAGACGTGTCAACACCCACTCCCACCAGAAGGTGGCAGTCATGAAATATATTCCCTAAACCCTTCTTCTCACTACTCGTTGACTCAACATCCACCGGAAGCAGCCATTCAATGTTTTCCGTAGTCATTGTTGGTTAGCTTGCACATTTGACTCTCCGACACATTAAGACAACCTGAACAACATTAACACGCCACTGGATATCTTGTACAAATCTCAAAATGCCTTTGGAGAATCTGGAAGAAGAGGGTCTGCCCAAGAACCCCGATCTGAGGATTGCCCAGCTGAAGTTTCTGCTCACAATGGAGGGGCACCGACAGGACGCTAAAGTAAAGACGGAGCTCATGGACGCGATTAAGGCTAACAGTGAGTTGTCATTTATTTGTATGAATCAATAAATCCACAATATGGTAAAAAAAAGAAAAAAGTACCGCATTCATAACCAGTTCCACACTTTGCTCAGTGGACCTTCATGGTTAAAAATACAGTCCAACTGTAACGTAGAGGTAGCAGGTGAAACTTGATGTGTAATGTGTCAACCACGGAGCTCCCTGCAGCTGTGGGGGCTTCAGGGTACACCATGGCACAATCAAGGAACCGCTCTTCTGCGCTCCCAGTCACGTCCTGCGTAATTATTTGTGTACATCCCCTTTCCTCCCAACAACCGTGACATTTTATTGAACAAATTTAGAGCCCACAGCAATATGTCTTGAGTCATTTTAGGTTGAACTGTAATTGTGATTTTACAACAAGTAACTGAGTATGTCATGTGTGGTAGACATGGCTCCATACTACGAGGGCCTCTGCAAGGAACTCAAGTGGCAGCAAGACGCCGACCTTCTGAGTAAAATGAAGAAAGCCAACGAGGACGAGCTCAAACGCCTGGATGACGTCCTCGAAGATGCAGAGAATAACTTGGGAGAAAGTGAGATCCGCGATGCAATGATGGCCAGAGCCGAATATCTCATCAGAATTGGAGACAAGGTAAGATCAATGTCTGTCTCTTTACAGAAAGAGTCCCGGAGTCAACAAATGTATGCATCCTTTGAGATTGACTACTTACTACTTAAACTTTGTGTAATTTGTCATTTGTTTATGGTACAATGTTTTGTTTTAAACGAAGATCTGATCCATATGTCTCATCCTTTAGTCATAATTGAGTTAATATATCAACTGTCAAGTACATTAACACCATGGTTGTACCTCATTTACGGACTTCACTGCCCTGTGCTTCCACAGGAAGCAGCCCTGACTGCCTTCAGGAAGACCTACGATAAGACAGTGGCACTGGGTCACAGACTAGACATCGTCTTCTACCTCCTGAGGATCGGCCTGTTTTACATGGACAGTGACCTCATCACACGCAACTCAGAGAAAGCCAAAAGGTAGTGAACACATCGGGCACAGAATCCACTTCCAAAAGGCACCATTTGTAATGTCCTACATTTATGTTTAGTCCTTTCTTCTGTGTCGAAGTGTGCTCATGGAGGCCACTGAGGCGTACTGCTTCTCATGTTCCTTCACTCACCGTATGATTGTTCAGTCTGATCGAGGAAGGTGGAGACTGGGATCGGAGGAATCGTCTCAAGGTGTACCAGGGCCTGTACTGTGTGGCCATCCGAGACTTCAAGCAGGCTGCCGAGCTCTTCCTGGACACGGTGTCTACCTTCACCTCCTACGAGCTCATGGACTACAAGACCTTCGTAACATACACGGTCTACGTTTGCATGATCGCCCTGAAGAGGCCTGACCTGCGGGAAAAGGTAGGAAGCGAAACCCCCGACACATGTATGATCCAAAATGGCAACCGTCATTGAGAAACCAGAATTGTATGTATTTTTTTTGTCCCTAAACCCTTCGTTTGATTAATCAGTTTTTAAATATATTTGTGTGAAAATGGGCATCGTTGAAATAGTCAAAGCCCAGACCAATGGGCATCATGAACATAGACCGACTTATCCTTCAATATTGTGTTAAGCGGTTGTCTCTTAATGGGGTTTGTCCTTCTCGTGCATCCCTAGGTGATAAAGGGAGCAGAGATCCTGGAGGTTCTCCACGGCCTTCCACCCATTCGCCAGTACCTGTTCTCCCTCTACGAGTGCCGCTACTCTGTCTTCTTCCAGTCTCTGGGTAAACCTCTGGTTTTTATTTTATTTCAATTGATCCAAGATAACCAGCCAGCTAAGATACGGGTCATGAGTTGCCATGTACAGTATACTATTTCGGAATCTTTCGGCCAAATACTCCTATATGTAAGAAAGACTCCAAGGAAAATACTTCTAACATACAGGTGTTTGTATATACATATTGTTTTCCTGGCTTTTGCATTTAAAGATAACTCAAACTGACCATGGCATGTTATCTATAGCTGGCCATAGCGGCATATTGCTTATCACTTGACCCTCCCCACAGCTACGGTGGAACAGGAGATGAAGAAGGACTGGCTGTTTGCCCCCCATTACCGCTACTATGTGAGGGAGATGAGGATCCAGGCCTACAGCCAGCTGCTGGAGTCCTACCGCTCCCTGACCCTGGGCTACATGGCAGAGGCCTTCGGCGTCAGCAACGAGTTCATAGACCAGTGAGTCCCACATTACATTTAACTGATGCTTCTATAAGTGCTGCAAGAGTAAGTTAATGACTTGTATCTGAAAGGCATAGTGTCTCATTACTGTTCTTTTTTTTTATTCACTGTTTGGGACCCAAGGCAATCCCCATAGCATTGCCCCTCCAGTTCACCATAGATTCCTTCCTCTTCTTTCCCACAGGGAACTCTCTAGGTTCATTGCTGCCGGCCGTCTTCACTGCAAAATTGACAAAGTAAACGAGATAGTGGAAACCAACAGGTACAAATTCACTTTCGTACACATCAAACCCAAAGAACAGCGAATCTGTAATATATATATTTTTTAAAGCCCGTCTTATGAACCTTCTCTACTTGTCCACAGGCCTGACAGTAAGAACTGGCAGTACCAGGAGACCATCAAGAAGGGGGACCTGCTGCTCAACAGAGTCCAGAAGCTGTCCAGAGTCATCAACATGTAACGCTGGCGCACGTGCCTTATTTTCTCTGCATTGCAAATGACACCCATGTTCATTTTGTGTAACTTGTTTTCTTGACCCAAATTTTGGAAAAAGGTGATCCTTATGTATATAATAAAATGTTTTCTCAACCCCGTTTAATGAATCTGTTGGCATTCACTGGAGAAATCAGCCGGAGACAGGATTTTCATATAAATAGCAGTATAAATTATTTTATTTACAGAAACTTGTTACAAAACAAATAGACTATACAATCTTATTTAAATATTAAGTAATTCTAGCCTATCATTTTGTTCATGAATTACATAGCAGCCAATACATAAAAGTCCAGCTGATCAAATTGATTTTGATAAAGTATACAAAAAAACCCACGCTTTTACAAATGAATGGAGACATTTTCCTTCCAAAAGTAAGCCGTATCCTCACTTTCACATTCCAAGTCTATGGTTTTGGATTTTATAAAAAAGAAACTAAAACCTCATTGCTGTTTCCATATACTGGAAACAATACGTGATTGAACGCTCCACATAAGAATCCTTACAAACTAGAGTGGCTCAAAGGGACTCGTGAAGAGTTCTCTGGAAAAGTTTGATAATTCAAAAGTTGTTGAGTGTTTTCGTACAGGGCGACTGACAAACTCTGGTTTGATCATGTTTAGGGTTCAATAGGCAGATCTTTTTTATAAGCGAGCTCCTAAACACTGAACATTCAAGTAAGATACATTTAACCCCAAATAAATACTGTCCTTTTCAACAGTCAGGGTGAGACAAATTCAGGCACTTTCTCATTTCAATATTATCTTTTAAAAAGCTGCAAACAATGTCCTTTAAAAGCTGTGATTCAAATGAATTGTTTGGCAACAACGACGCAAGCATTTTTTTTTTTCAGTGTTGTCCTGCCTTGAAATTATGATTGCTTTAAGGACTACTACACCCATTTTTCAACCTGCTCTGTATCATTAGAATGTCGGTACAATATGCCAGTGCCCAATGGTTAATTTACTCCATGTTGCCAGCGCCCAGACCTTTGCTGGCAAATAGGCAACATGGAGGTAAGTTAACCATTGTCAATTTGCATACACTAGCAACATTCGAATGATACAAAGCCAGTCAAATCATCTGGGATTCAAATCGTGAAATGAGGTTTAAGGTCTTCAGTCTTAAAAACTGATTTTTTTTAAAAGGGTTAGCAAAATTGGTCAGAGTCTCAGGCCTGCAGGGCGTTTAAGAATCACAGGCTTATTGTGCCACAAGTCTCACTTTCTTTCCTTTTGTTACGTTGATTCATAGGCAACATCTAAAGAGAAACAGAACCCCTACAGCTAAAAGCACATGTGAATGAGACCTTGAACAATAATAAAGGTTTCCTGGTCATACAGACACATGCTACAGTGGCCACACTTCACCCGTTGTCCCTTGAGAGGATAACCCCAGTACATGATTCATGAGATGCTTCGGCTTTGTAGGCGTATTGCATTTTGGCAGTGAACCACTTCGAATGAGCAAGTCCTCATCAACTTTATTCTCGATTACTCAATAAATAAGGGCTTTCCGTTGTAGCAAAAAATCATCCGTGTGTACGAAAAATGACAAATATTGTGCAAAAATACATATTTCAATATGTACAATTTGTTAACAAAATATGTATTCTCAAATAGGGATACTTCAATACTTGTTTTGATACATCGGCTATGAAACAAAAGCTAGGTAAAGATTGAAAAAGAAAATTGTTTCATCTGCTCACAATGCTATCTGACATCAGTGGACGACGGATGAAACCAGCTTTATCCGACCGTTTCAACACCCCCCCCCCCTCCCCCCTGTGAAGCCATCTCAATGAATCCCCCTTCCTCCACAGCCCTGTTTTAACACTGTGCCAACACGTTGCATCCTGTCACGAATGGGGAATATCGACATATTTAGGCTCCGTTTCGACGAGCCTATTTAAAGCCTGGCTGGAGAACGGTCCAGTTTCCAACACCATCATAAAGGACAGATCAGTAGCCAAACGATTAGTGGTTACAAAGGTGGACAATCTTGCCACGGTGTGTGGCTGGGTGTTAAACACCAGTATGGCTTTTAGAATAGCGTCATCTTTAGGAGCCTTGATACAATTGGTTCCTCAAGCAAATGCTTTTTAGGATCTAGATAATAATGTTCTACGTGTTTTGGAAGTTTGAAGGCGAGGCGGCTACAGTCTAAAGTACTACAGACCTGCTGCCGTTGCTCTTTAAACCAACGCCTAACGCATATATCAATTAGACTCTACATAAGGGTTATAATATGGGCCCCAGACCACTGACGGCTGCAATTTGAGACATCAAATAATTCCCAGTTTAGGTTTCCTTTGCTGCAAAGCCAACAACTAATGAGAGCGACTCATGGTGTATTTTAGTCAATGAGAGCAGATTGGGTTTGACTGTGTTTGCCTGCAGCCGGAGGTCTTAATTAAAATACATCAATTGTTTGATTATATATGAATTCCTTTCAGGCTGACCTTTCGAACCGTACCTCATGTGTTGTGTTGATAAATCTAATTGACCGGGCTACAGACCGGGCGCGCCGGCACCAAGGACAAGTGGTAGTGTTATGGATGATCAGTGAAGAAGTGAGAGGACCCTGTGCTCGGCCAAGTGTGACCGTAATAGGAAGACGAGCCGACACGGCCATTCCTTTGTACACATTTCTGTTGCTACAGGGGCTTCTACCAAATCACAACCACATTCAGTGGTTTATAACCAAAATAAAGTTTGGCGACAATGTCCAAAGCCCTCCCTATATACATACATATATAAATCATCCATCTACTGAGAACAGTGTGTTCACGTTTGAGGAAGCCACTGATTTGGTAGTTGGGTTTCCCACACAGACCACCACCACAAGGTTGTCCACCTTCTGAGAAACGAAAAGAAACAAAACAAAAAGGGAGAAGGGGGTACCAATGCAAACTGATATTGTTGGGAAGATGCGCTGCCTGTGAAGCAACTACATTTAGTGCTATTCAGAGCTGGAGAAAGGTTGTTTGCCGCGATTCTGCTCCTATTCCAGCCATTAACAGACCAAATAACAGAGTCCTTGAATCCAACCTTTACCCCTGATAGAGAATACATTTGAATGGGCACATCAGGTGTCCTTCTTTGACATTTGCATGCAAAATTATCTGTCTTTGTCACACACCTACAAAGACTCTTTGTAGATCTATGTAAAAGAAAAGAAAACTAAGAAAACATGAAACCAGGTCACACTTGCATAATTATTTTTTGAATAACAAAAAGAGTCGACTCAAACCGCCCCTACCATCTCGCCTGTGGCTAAACTCTGCGTAACGTCAAAGTGACTCAAGCTGTCCCCCGGAACAGAAACGGAGAACGTCAAGGGGATTCTGGGCCGGTGTTCCAGAGCGTAGCCACCGCCACAGCGCTCTCCGCGGGGGCCCCCTTGCTCCCTCTCCGTCGAAGGCTTCTGAGATCAGGCGATGTGGGTGTTAATAGTTGGATATTTCCAGTAGTCCAGTAAAATATCTGACCAGAGTAAAAACAGTCACTAAACAGTCAAAAGTGTGCGCACACCCCCACACATTCACACAGGCGCACGCGTTCACACTTTAAATACGGAAGCAATTCGGCCCCGCCGGCTCCCCTCTGCGGCCCCGCCCTGCGCCTCACAGCGCGCCCGTCCGCCAGCGGCCCCCCCTAACCTGAAGTCCAACCGGGGGAGGGGGGGGGGGGGGGGGGTTCCACGGAACAGAGGCCCAGAGGAGCCCGCCGCCACCGCCACTGCTGCTCCTGCGGCCCGGAGCGGAAGACCTTCTCGGGGCACTGAGACAACACTGAAATGGCTGGCAGGAGGTGACCCCGCCCTTCTCCTCCTCCTCCTCCTCCTCCTCCTCCTGCCCTCCCCCCTCCCCCAACCCCAACGCACATGGCTTTGGGAGAACTGGTGTGTTCACTAAATGGCCGTGCCAATGTTGAGGTTTACGTTAACGTCACCGGCCTCTCCCGTCATCTCCACCCTGAGGATTGTGGGAAGCTGAAAGTAGAAGTATGAGATTCGTAGGGGGGGGGGGGGGAGGTCGTTTGGGTTGCGCTTGTTTACTTGTCTTTTAGAAGGCCTCGTGCAGTCTGAAGCCGAGCGCCGACGGCTCTGGACTCCGCCCCCTCCGCCTGCCGGTTCCATACATAGAACCCGGGCACCGCTGTCAGGGGCGAGCCTTCGGCTGAGGAAGAGGAGGAGGAAGGGGATGGGGAAAAGTTAAAAGACATACTTTCCCAGTCTTGATCCTCAGATAGTGTTAATCAGGATTTGACCCATTATCACACGAGGCCATATATAATGAACGCTATTCCTAAACATTCAGAATGCAAGATGCTACAGTAGGAGCCAATACTGTAGTTCAGCTGCCAAGGGAGAAATCCTGACTGTGATTGGTGTGTTGTGTGCTCTGAATGTTTTATGCAATCTGCAAAAAGGAGCGCTGATGAAGATACAGTTCACGCCATGAACGTATGATTGCCTTCAAATGTTATTGGGCCATAAAGCAATTCAGGAAATGCATATCGTTTGACATAATTGCAATATTGAAAAACTGAATGCACTCCATGGGCCAATAAAGGACATAAAAACCTTGCAACAATTCCTTTCGGTGTGCGCCCCGGTGTGCCCTCCGACCAAAACATCCGTCGGTTAACCGTTAACCACTAAGAGCTAGAGCTGCAGGAGGAACCCACCTGATGGAGGTGAGAGTTGTTGGGCAGCCCGGGGCCGCCCGCCACGCTGCGCCCGTGCTTCCCGTGGAGGTTGTTAATGGAGGGCGACTTGGCCACCTTGGGTCTGCCCGGGCCTCCACCCGCTCCGGCTCCGGGAACGCCCAGGCCTCCGACCCCGCCTCCACCGCCCCCCCCACCACCACCACCACCACCACCACTGGAGGCCGGGGAGCTCTTGCGCTTCTTGCCGTCCAGGCGGCCGTCCGACGAGTGGTGGCCGAAGCCGGCGTGCTGCTCCGAGGAGGACTGGTGGTGGTGGTTGTGGTGGTGGTGGTGGTGGTGGTGGTGGACGAAGGGCCCCAGCGACAGCGTGGAGTCGCTGCTGTTCATCACCACGCTCATGCGCTTGATGGACTCGGCGGGGCTGCCCGAGGGGGGGCCTCGCGGCGAGGGCCCCGAGGAGGAGCCGCCCGCCGGGCCCCCGCCGGGCTCCGCCTTCAGGCTGAGGGAGTTGGTGCGCACCGTGGGGCCACAGTTCAGTCCCATGCTGTGGACGCCGCTGTGCGACGCCGCGGAGGAGAGCGCTAACGAGCCGTGGTGGTAGGTGCTACCTGAGCTGCCCTGGGCGTTGGCACAGTTTTTCTTGAAGGAGGCGGAGGTGGTGGTGGAGGAGGCGGCGGCGGAGGAGGAGGAGTAGTTGGCGTTCGACGAGGGGGAGTCGGAGGAGGGCCCGTGGGACGAGGCCAGGAAGGAGCTGTTCTTCCTCTTCTTCCCCGAGCTGAAGCTAGCGTTGCTACTGGTGCTGTTGACCGCCCCGCCCCCGCCCCCAGCCCCGGCCCCGCCCAGGGAGCTGGGCGTGACGGGCGTGGAGGAGGAGGAGGAGGAGGAGCCTGACGAGCTCTCCCGGGGCCTGAAGGACGCCGCCTTGCCTGCGCCACCGCCGCCGTTGCCGGAGGAAGAGGAGGAGCGGGACTTGAATGGCCGGCCTGAGACGGGGGGAGGCGCCAGGGGGGAGGAGGAGTGGGCTGAAGGCATCTGCGGCAGCGAAGACACTTGTCGGGCCTGCGTGGTGCCGTAGGCCGGGTGCTCGGCCCCGCCGTGCGGCGAGGCGCGGGCATTGGGCGCCGTGCCGTAGGAGAGCGCCGAGCGGCCCTCGTACGACTGGCCGTAGGGCGGCTGCGTGCCGGAGGGGCTCAGGAAGCCCGAGGAGGAGGAGGAGGAGGAGGAGGAGGTGCTACCGTGGGAGTTTGTGCTTGTCCTGTGGGCGGGTGTGACGGAGGACGAGGAAGAGGAGTTCTCCAAGGCCATCGGGATTTTCCTGGAACAAATCAGGGAGCCCCGTCAAATACCAGGAATGTCACCACAGAACCTCTGGGGGAGGAGGCGCAGAGTCTGGCCAGAAGCAATACGACTGCAATGGGAGACGTCACAACCTGGTTTCCTGTTTTGTAACCGAGATATTCTGCTGAAGAGAAACTGATTTGAGTGAGTGGATGAAGCATTCTGCAGGGGATTTTGAAGTGTATATCTGCCTTCGCAGACACTTCTAACTCCTCCTGGCCGATTATGTGTTTGCCGTTAATAGCCAATTAAGCAACATGATTGATTGAAACACCCCATCCCGTTTACCATGATTTCAGCTAGTTGGCCATCAGATTTTAGATATTAAGTCTGATTTGTGGGAACACTAATACAGATGAAATATCCGTTCCAAAGAGAATGAGTTGTAGACATGTAGCCTGACGTCGTCTGACCAATTTGAAAATGCGTATTAGTCCAAAACCTCTCAATTTATTCAAAATGCCTCTGGATGATATGCACAGCAGTGAAATACATAGTGCTGAATGACAGTTGGTTAATAACATTTTGACCAAATCCTTTCGGAAGTACAACAAAAGTCAGTGCAGTAGATTGTTATTCTTTCAGTGAAGATATACCGTCCACTTTGTTTATTACTGTCACAATAGCGGATTTAACAGACCGTTTCAAACCGTGGCAGCCATCTTGGTTGTTTAATCTTGACAATGCCTTAACGGTGCTCCTGCCAATCATCGTAACCTAACCCGCCCCATCTTCGGTTAACGGCTGTGATTGACACGACCCGGAGCCAGGCTGGCTGTAAATCTGTCTGAACGGGAAGGGGGCCAGACGATCTGCCAGAGGAAATAAACCGCGAGCTTGCAGATCCGTCTGGTTCCCAGACTAGTGCACACCGCCCAGTATGCGACACTTCACTGAATTCGCAGACAGGGATGAACCCACCCACAACACGCGTGTGAAAGTCAACACAGTGTACCTCACCTCCTGTGGGAGAGCACCTTGAACAGAAAGGAAGATTTGGCTGCAGTGGAAATGTCACATGGCCCACGCTCCGGTCAACTAGACTTACTTCCACATTTGAGAGTTGACATGCCTGTCCATCATGGCAGTCAACGCACACCGCATGCGGTCCCAGCGCCGGTCAAACGTGTGGGAGCTTCTGCCAAACAGCCGACTTCCAAAAGTACAATACTGGGAACGGAGAAAGCCGGTCAGTTCAGAGACAACTATACCATAACATTCTCCAGACACTTTCAACACAACTTTATGCATAAACTGTTTGGATTCACGCATCTACAGCAGAGAATGACCAGAACCACACAGCACTCATTTCCCCCACAGCCAAGAGAGAACACAGCAAGCTGAACCCGCTGCGGTCAAAAGGGGAGCAGACGTATAGCGCTGTGAACGGGGGGGGCGGGATGTGTGGACTTACAGCCGCCGGTCTCGGGTGGGAACCTGAATAGTGACAGTCAAGCCGCTCTGCGTTCTCCTCGCCGACCTCGTTCTCGCCCTCGTCGCTGGAGGGGCGGGACACGCCGTCCGGGGCACTTGGCGGCTGGTAAGGGGCGTCGTGGACCGCTGTGGGCTCCCCGGGGGGGACCCCGGCTCCATGGCTACTGTTCAGTCTGAAAAGGTTTGTAAGAAGTAATATAATTAACATGAAGTGAATGTTTGAAATTAGTTTGATGAACATGAAAATTGGGGTGCATAACATATTCCCCTTTGGGCAAATAAAAGGTTTCTTTGGTCACATATGCCATATATTTGTGAGTTCAAAGAATGGTTCTGATACATCCCTTTCACTGTACACTAGTTAGTATACTCAGTAATTATACTATTGATTTACTTTTATTTGTGTTTGATTGGTACATAACTCAGTGCATTCAATTAGATACTTTGGAATACAATACAAACTGTGTTCCTGGGGAAATGCACTTTTGCTGGGGGGCAGGTATAATGATAAGTACCTAATGATTTCAGTAATTGCATTTTAAATCAAGCTTACTTGCCAAATAAAAATGCAAATGTGGAGTATTCATTTTGATTGCTGCATTTTAATCATGTTGTAGACTTATTGTTTTCTTTAGCTCTAACTTGTAATTCAAAATCAGTACCAACTGTTGTGGTAACTGAATTTTTCTTGTATAAACCACATTATTTTGTATACATGATTTTGATCATCTCCGGTGCTCGGCGAGTGCCTCTAACGTTCGTCTGGTGCTCCCCACTCTTCCAGGTGGAAGCCCCAGGGCTACTAAATAAAACATTGAGTGTGGAGCTCCGTGTTCGACATGAAGCCCGGAGGGGACCGGAGCCACGTACCGGGGGACACCAGAGTTGTAGGGTCGGGGCTTGGCAGGAGACTTGGTGGTGACCTCGGCGGCGGCGGGGCCGTTGCCGTGGACTGCCTGGTGGGGGTCGTGGGTGGTGGTGGTGGTGGCGGTGGTGGCGGCGGGGAGGCGCGAGGAGGGGTGGGGTTCCCTGAGAGGGGGAGTCTGCTGGGAGTGGGGGTGGTGGAGCTCCCTCTCCCGGTCCCTGGCCCTGTTCTTGTGCTCCGCCAGCAGCGTGTCGAAGCGTTTCCTGCGCCCGGTCACCGCTCGCCGCTGGCTTAAGGAATGTGTCTGGATGGGGGGGGGGGGGGGGTGGGTCACAATGCAGGTGGTCACACCTGAGGTCCCTGTGACAGGTGCCCACCCCCATCGCTCCCACTCCATAGATTTCATTAGCGGTTCTTTTCTAACTACTTGGGAGCAAAATGTTAGTCAGTAATTGAAAGATGGATTTCATAAGAACAAAGATGTTGCGTATGTGTTGACCCTGAAGTACCTTGAAAAACCTAAACTTCTTAGGTTCATTTACAACTTTAAAGTTGGGCGTAAATACCAGACAAAATGATCACACGCTTATGTATGCAGGGATTGTATGGGGAAGGAGGTTAATATAACATTTCCTTCAATGACAATGCAAGGATCCTTTACAGGGGAGTAAAGAATGCATTTCCCAGTAGAACAAAAGAAGCATCCCAGTACCTTGCATGTAAGTGACCTTGTGCATGGTTTCCGGGCAGTCATGTCCACGACACCACAATGAATATCTGGATTGAATTCTCGGTCTGAAAGGGTGATGAGAAGAGAGACAAAAGAAACCATCATTCTACGTCAACAATTCTATTAGAAATTTGTAAAAAGAAACTTATCCACATTTTAAAAAGAAGTAATGTATTGAATAAAACCATATTATTTTAGGCACTCAATTGTGGACATTTCTATAAAAGTTAAACTTAATCATTGAATTTACATCAAAAAGTTTTCATCTGGGGTTCCAGGCTCCATTAGATCCTCATGGTATCTCAAAATCAAAAGGTCCTTGAGGTTTTGTCATGAGACCATAATTTCAAAAGCACAAATAGAAAATTAAGTCAAAAATGACCGCTATCCCAACTCTCCCCAATGCCTCCTGTTCGCCATCTATCTCCCTATGTCCCTCCATCTCTTTTATGCATTTCAAATAATGCATGAATCTACAACCCTATAAAAGTAAGAGTTGAAGTTATCTGTGCAACTAGCCACATATGGGGCTTTGAATCTTGTCTAATGCCCACTGATAATATTCTGCTTACTCACACTCGCCTTTTCTGCATGTTGGAAAATGTATAATAAAATTTTCCAGCAGATAAAAGTTTGTACAACCCAAGATATTGCATTCATGAACGAATGTAATCCTCTAGACAGTTAAATTGAGTTTGACCATTTCTGACAATGTGTATTTTACCTATTTGTACTCATTGCATAGGCTACTGTGGCTATACCGTTTTATACCGTCCTATACCGTTTGATACTGAGGGGTGGCGGGTGCCAAAGCGATTTCACTGGGCCACATGAG
>JAOPJL010000026.1:10706281-10729377 GCA_027123545.1 Trisopterus esmarkii | reverse complement strand
ACACACACACACACACACACACACACACACACACCCACACACACACACACACACACACACACACACACACACACACAGGTTATCATTTGTGCCAGTTGTTGAGAGGCCGTCAAGTGGATTCGACTGGGATACCGAGTAAAAAAATAAATAATAAATGACTAGATGAGATGTTGCGTCCTGACTCATGTCCTTTTGAGAGTCTTAAAGTTGCTGCAGGTCTGGCTATGTGCATTGTGATACATACCTACAAAAGGTACACAACAGAGACTGTAAACAACAAACTGACAGTCAACTCATGACTGCAACTTTTATGATAAAGGTTAAAGGTATGTTAAGCCTTGTATGTTCATTTCTGACCAGAATACTATGGAGCTCACTGGACTCCATGGAAGATTATTTATTGGCCCAGACCGCATTTTCTAACTAAAATAACTAGATTTTTCACAATTTCACAGAATTATGTATCTAAATCTGCAAGTGCACTGCTCTTGTGTGTCCCAAAATCTGAATTCACCGCCAGAAACACATTATGCTATACATTAGACTTCTGTTGTCAAACATCTAATAAATAAATGACATAAGTGTGTTCTAGCCTGAATGCTTGTGTAATCAAATGCTTTTAACTTAATGAATATTCTGTCTGTAGTCTATGCAGTCTGTAGTCTTAATATTAAATGATGTCTTAAGATACTTTAAACATGACTGTATATATTACCCCTAATGCTTTAATGTGCACAATGAATTAAAATGATGTGTATGCTTAAAAGGTAGATATGGCATCAAGCCTCTTGTATACAATGTTGATTTATTTTGCAAGGCATCAACATGCACGCCAGGGCTCTTAACACTTGCCCTGCCATTCTAGTCATTATTCCAGTGGTTGAGATTACGCGTGGTGACACAAACAAAAACAGTAATTTCAGCGAGTATGGTAGTGTGATGGGAAAATATGTGCTGGTGCATGTAAAATAAGTTGAAGAACAATGTGCAAGGGATAAAGCCCAGATCAACATGCAATAAAAGGGCAAGAAGGTATCACAACAATCAATCTAGCCATCTAAACACAGGACAATATGGATGTATTTGAGCAAGATATGTTCTACTGGAGTGAGAAGGTCCAGGTGTACCATGAACCTCCGGGTGGTGTCCCGTGAACACCCGGGTGTCCCATGAACCCACGGGTGGTGTCCCCTGAACCACCGGGTGGTGTCCCGTGAACACCCGGGTGGTGTCCCGTGAACACCCGGGTGTCCCATGAACCCCCGGGTGGTGTCCCGTGAACCCCCAGGTGGTGTCCCGTGAACATGTGATAGAACTGAATTTGATTTTGGATGAATGGAGTTTAAAACATTATTGGGTAGGGTTTTAACACTGGTTACACTGCCTTTGTTAGAACCTATAAAATAAAAATTAAACCATTGACCAGTGTGAAACGTTGTCCGTATGAATGATGTTCATAAGCATGGATCAGAGGTTCTCAATAATATTCACTTTCCATCAACAAATGTATATCAACATTAATGAATGAGCCCACAGAAGAGTCCTTGTCCACATGCTTTCCTTAAGTGCTTGTAGATATAGTATATATAACCTGTTGGCGCATGTGCTTTGCAGTTGAGAGGCACTTGTTTATGTTTGCCAGCGATTTGTCTTCATACTAGAAGGGAGCTCTGCCACACCAACAGTTAAATAGCACTCTATTTTTAAGATAAACCTTACTAAATATATGTGTAGAAAGCATAAGCGGACAAGAATAGACAACCTATTTGTAAGTAGCCTAGCAGCATTGTGCTTAACCGTTTCATACCATACAAGTCTAATATTGTAGCTTGAGACAGGAGAAAATTGCTTACATTTTGCAATTGTATAAGATTAGATTACATATCAGATTTGCATAAAGTGTACCCTTGTGCAATTTCCTTTTTCACCCAAAGCATTAAGGCTTTTTCAGTCAAACTTGGCTAATGCAAAAAAACGTGCATTTCTCCACCGCATAATTATATTCTTTGAGAGTTCCACAACACAGCAGAACTCCAAGAATCCCAATGAGCCTATTAATCACAACGTTTCTTAATACTAAACAACGAAATAGTAATATGACAGCATGCCAGTCTTAAGTACACCTGGGCTATATTACTATGACCAACACTAGATGGATCAAGTTGTGGATGACCCACATATGAAGTTATTTGAACCTATAAATCTTAACGTCTACAAAAACAGGCCTACATAATCCTATTCGTTACTTTTGTTCTGTGGTACGGTCGATGTAAGCGTATCTTAAATTATGTACGCGCATGTGAAGTGTAACAATCTTTTTGGGGTATGTGTGCAAAGCCTCAGAATCAAAACACACCTATGGCCAAAAACAAACGCTTACCTTCTCTGCACAAGCGCATGGCTTCTCGGTTCCTCCCGAAGTCTTTTAAACTTTCCTCCGAATCTGCACCTGAATCAAGTCAATCCGATACACACAAATAAATAGTTGCACTTGCTTGCTTGCTCATGCTGTTGCTACCAGTAGCGTTTCTTCATATTCCCCAAACTGCATGCAATCGGCCAAAAACACTGGCAGCCCTCATGTTAATATTTCGCCGATACGCCCATTCTGGACGGCCCGCGACTTACCGTCGTTGCCGTGAAGTTTGGAAGCATCGACCCAGTTGCTCCAAGGCTGTCCGAACATTATTTCTGGACTAGGCAGGGATCTCCGCTCCGCAACAGTCGCCATTGCTGTGGAGCTTTCTCCCCGCTGGATATGCTGCTGCTGTTGCTGCTTCAGCTGCCTGGCCACTCTGCGCTGTTCGCCCCTGACGTCATCATCGGCCCTTTCCGACATTCTTTCCGCTACAATGTAACAAAACAGGAGTCATCTTAACGTACATGGTCGCTCGTGAGAGAATTCCTGTAGCCCGCTGATGGACACCAGCGTGCGTGGCTTTATGCATACATCTTCTATTCGCGGTTAGGAGAGCGTGTGGTTTTGGTCCCTTTCGCGTACTAATGCTCGCTGAGCCCCTGTGGTTCGAACTCGGTTGTTTCCGTGTACATCTATACATCTTAAGGCAAACATGTATTGACGTAAAAGTTGGCCGGCAAGCAAATCAAGTTCTCACTTTTCCAAAGTTTAAATTAGGAAAGCTCTAAAAAAAACATGTTCAAATTAATAGGCTGCTACGGTCTATCATGGAACGCCACATAGCCCGAGATGTTAATCGTTAGTTGATAGAGGGCCCGTCCGTTATGGCAGTACGCCTAGGGCCCCCGCTTTATTAGGGAGGGGGCCCTCAACCCAGTGGACCCCCTAACCTGCCCAGTGAATACACAAAATAACAATTGTAAAACGTTATAATTCCAACCTATCTCAGAAATACACGTATCTATACACGTTTCTCTGTAATCATCATTTCTCTTAAGCCACCATTTATTTATTTTTGCAATGTGATATGGACATGAATTTAGTGTTTAACATGATGGTGCTGGGTCAGTCGAACAGGAGAGTTATGAAGGGGGGCCTACCTTTAAGTTTAAGCCCTTTAATTTATTCAAAACCTGAAATCTGCATGAAATGGCTGGATGTTATTTCTTATAATTCAAAAATGGGATGCAATCATCCTCATCCTCATCGTCAAACCGCTTATCCGGGGTCGGGTCGCGGGGGCAGCAGCTCAAGCAGGGGGCCCAAGACTTCCCTTTCCCGGGCCACAGTGCAATTATATATATATATATTTCAATTTAATTGGATTCTTGCTTAAAAGGTGGAGTGTGTAGAATTTGGGGGAATCTTTCAGAACAGGCTTAGCAGAATGGTAGCATAGTATTCATCCATATTTTTTAAAAAGTGTATATCCCATGAAAATAAGAATCGGTATCTTAGAAAGAGCCCTTTACATATCGATATAGGGAACGTCTCCTCTTATGATGCCCGCCATGTTGCACGGCCATGTTTCTACAGTAGCCCAGAATGGAATCATGGCTCTGCAACTTCACCACTAAATCATACACACTGCACTTTAACAGAGCCAGTACGTTCTATGTTGCAGCCATGGATGTTTGCATCATAATTAGCCATACGATAGTTCTCCGTATTGCCTTGACCTTACCAGTTACATTCGTTCTTTTAAATTACATTTTATCAATTATTGACATTATTGCTTGAGTAATGTTTTGCTTGCATAACACGTATACTTTCATACATAATTTTGCTCTGCTTATTCTTGTTTATTTTCATTAAATATTTATTCCAACCTGAGGTCCATCTATTGACACAATAAATACAGCTTTTGTAACATTACAGTTAAATCCTTTTTGTCCAAGCTCCAAATGATAGTCGAAAAGTAATAATAGACCTACTGTAGTCCCAATTTACACCACTAGAGGGAGTGTATTAGCTGGTAGGTGATTTTGCTGGGTAGTGTTTTCAATTATTTCAGGATCTAGGATCTAATATTGACAACTGGTCGTGCATCATTTAAACAAAGCGAGATAGCCATGAATAGCTGCGTTCACTCGTGGGATCTCCTCAGATTACTAGACTAGGCATGTATTAATTTATGTCTGATCCCAACCAACAAACACCTTTCCCTATTTTCACACCACTTTCAGTTTCTAGATGAGTTGAATTCTGGGTAAGGTGTCTACCAGGAAATAAATACATAAATTCAAACAATTAAAGAGACAGTGCCTCCTGGTACCATGTCAAAGCACTGAAGCGTACTAATGTGGCAGATATTGTCAGAAATATGCCAAACTAATGTTTATCAAAACAAATCTAAATCACGCTTCATGCTAACATTACACAGAAACTACTGAGATCTTTAATTGTGGATACACACATTTGTAGTTGTAATTTTTTTCAAAGATGAATACAACTTATCATTGTCCATGAGAATATAATAATAATCCAAATAATTATATTATCAACCAATCTTATTTTTTTATATATAATTGTCCAGTTGTAGAATAGGGGACTGTCGTCATAGGAGCACATTAAGACATTGCATCCTAGATCGGCTAGGGAACTGGCAAATTCTCTATGGACAAGAAAATGAATCAGCACCCTTGTGATGGTTCCAAATCTTCAATGATAAAACTTTTTAAGTAGCATTTATTGTTCTGTGTTTACTGGTAGTTCTGCATCAAGGCAGGATTAGGCCCATATGTCCCCCCTGCGCTCTATCTGAACCATTTAACAAACAGCACTAGAATATAGATATTTGTATAGTTCTGGACCTACAGCCAAACCAAATATTGGCATATCAATTCACTGTAAATCATAAAATAATCTGCTCAATTGCTAAGTAGGATTATATAGTTAATGTGTGGTGCCAGGAACAGTATGCTCTGGTCTGTCTTCTCCTCTATAATTTACTGTGCCCTGTAATGAACTCAGTTATCTTAGCCAATCGGTTAAAACAATGCGGCTGGGAGGCTTTTAACCTGGACAAATAATCGATATGAATTTCATGGTGATATACATTGTCACCGATTGCTTTAAGTACTGCTCGAGATTAAACCCAACATTCAAAAAAGGTAACTCTTTAGTTTATGATTCCGTTATTATTGTTAACCACATATATACACATAAGAATGTATCCACAGAACCACCAACAACGCTTCCACATTCAATGAAATCTGAACATTATATGAAAGCCATTCTTTCAATATCTTAACATTTTTGTAGTCTTTGAATATTGATGATTTCAAAAGACTTCATCCATGTCAGATGCAGACTCTCGCATGTTTAACTTTCCTCATTCCCTCTGGTTTAATGTGATAACCTCTGAGGGGTGAGATGATCATCATACCTAGAAGACCTATTACCTTACCACCACTTAGTGGCCGCACTGTTATACCAGAGAAGGCCTCTAATTTCTTTAAGCTTGCGATTGCATCGAAACTATACTTAAAACGACAGCGTTGCTTTTTAGCTTTTCATGAACAGTCAACATAGTGGTAGCTTGTTTACTGCAGCAAACTTATTAATGGCTAGATTTCTCCCACTATGATACATCTTGTTGTACCTCACGATGCGTCAACTCTGCCTGTCACTTTTGGGCTGTGTCGTGTGCATGAGTTGACATTCCTTGCCGTATCTGGCTGACACCTATTGTCCTTGACTGTAGCCTAAGAACATTGAAAAACACTTCTATTGAGAGCAAAGACCCAATGCCAGTGTACAGAGCCTCCTCGAGCAATGGGTACATCATATGTCATCCATCACATTTTACTCCACCTCCACCTGCTCCACTCCCACCTACACTGGAATAGTAGGATGCCAGAGCATGCTTTCAAAACACAAATGCAACAAAGCAGGTCCAGGTCAACACATGCACGCGTTCCACAACATGAAAGCAATGCTGTTATAAACACAACAGAAATGTCATCAAGTAACAGGATGAACACTTTTACTCACCTCCCCATCACCACATAAACACCAGTAAGCATATTCAAGACACCATGTAAATGGCATAATGTAGCTTCTGTAATGGATGGAACTGCACTATATTGTAGTTGAAGGCATGAGTAACTCAAAGCATATGTATCGATACTCAGGTTCCATCATTGATTTCAAATCTGTGCATATTCAGGCCACAATGTTAAAACATCCATGTGTCTGAATGGTGTCAAAAGTGGGGAACAATTGATTGAATATTTGAGAAAAAGCTAAATGGTATGCTAAAAAGGACATTTTATACAAATTGCTTGCTAATATGAGCCAATGAGTGTGTCAAGATCAGTATAAATAGATACAATTAGGGAAGTCGACTGCCACCTCCACTGATTCTTTAGGACTTCAGCTTTGAATTATTTTGTTGATGAGAGACTTCTAAAATCATAACATTGTGTTTTCATAGCTTCCAAATTGATAACTAAATTGATCCTTCAGACTCAATCTCTTTTTCCATTAAGCTGACACTATCCACTGAGGTCCAAACATACATAGAAATATTATAGTATAAAATATATGATATATTACAAATATTACTTAATTTAACTGCACATTCTTTGCAAAAGTTAATACAAGGTTTAGTTTCATATAGTAAATTCTTACCGTGTCAAACGTGAAAAGGTTTCTCCGTCTTTATTGAACTAGTCGATCGTCATCAGTTTTGGTGATTGTTGCCTTCCCCGAGAGCTGAAAGGGAAATAGTGAAGATTTGAAATATTACTTTTTTAGGACTAGTTGACGGGAACTAATACTTGGTTAGGGAATCATGTGCCTGACAGGAAGATAACTACCACTTGTGCATCTTTGTGAGCTGCTTCTCTGTTCACTACGTAAGAAGTTACTTGCCACTGTAGAGTAATCAAATCAACTTTCCCTTGATTTGACTATTTCTTTACCTCAAACAAATCAATTGATGAGAATTGAAACTGATCCAGCAATACAAGTTCTCAATTTGTTTTCAGGGTACAAGGTCCCAATCAATATAGGTTCCCAATGATTCAGATTTCTGTATTACTATCTTATTTTATTTTTTTCTCACAGTAAATGAAAAACACAGGTAGGGACACTATGAATATATGTAACCAAAACAATGTGCATTTAGGTGTCCAAGATCACTTCCATATCTGGAATAATTGGACTTGACTTACTTTACACATTTATGCGAAAATCTTGAGCTCAATCAGTCTTTCAAATATTTGTACAGAACATCATCAACAACAACAAAAACAATGACATAATACTTACCAAACTCTGGGCTTAGTCCTGAGTCAATGCCTTTGCCAGACAGGCCCAATACCCATTAAAAAAAAAAGAAATGTATACATGTTAACATGGTAGTTTGAAACCCGATTAAAACACTACATACATATGTACATACATACATACATACATAATCACTTGTGGGTTCGTTATAATTTAATCGTGCTATAGTGATTTTCTCACTGCCACTAGATACAAATAAATGTAATACAAGTCATGCTATCTGTTACAGATCTGTCTGTGAAAGAGGAATGCGTATACTCAAACCCATGTTCTAATAATTAAGACTGGTGCATCGAGTTTAAAGTTCACTTCAAAATGGGAGTACACAATCCCTACAAAATAGATTTTAGTGTCACCAATACATGTATCATGGTCAGCCGATTTCGCTAGTCAATGTGGCTGTCATACATTGTTCTAATTTACAATATCTAGATATGTTAGTGAGCCAACAACCACTAGTAAGTCCACTCCACCACAAGCACTTTTTAACCAAATACACTGCTTGACAGAAACAACAAACATGAACTATTCAGCAGTTGTTAACCTACCATCCACAGTAAAAGTTTCATTGCCATTACTGTCGCCACCCATACACCACGACGTTGTGAGGAAAACAGTACATCGTGTCGAAATGTAGATCGATTGATGCGATTAGAAATCATTGAAAGCACACATTTTCATAAAGCACAGTGACATGGATCAAGGCTCCTTCTAGTCTGGCCAAGACATTACCAGGTCTCCTACAAGTACTCCTTGAGAGGAGTGGCTAAATTAGCTCGCTAGCTCAAGCTTGTGGCCAGCCATGACTAGCCTTAGCAATAAAGCTGGCAAAAGCTTGGCAACACAGCAGAAGTCATTGCTAACCGTCTTCGACTAACAACCACTTTGGTCTTACCGAGGCTATACACGCTGTATATGCAAGCGTGACTTCGGACTGACGCAAATCTGCTGGATGTATGAAGTAAAGTAGAAGGAAGATCGTGAAAAAGAGCGAATGCAGTGTTCACTGCTGGCTGTGGAGGTCTTCACCAGGTGCTTCCATGTCTGTTTACCAGACTGCATTCTGGGGGACGAACGTCACCGTTCCACTACAACGCATGTTATCAATAACTGCTGACACATACACAACCTGGCCTTTAATTATAAAAGTAAAAGTCTAATAATTTCATTAACGCCAATAACTGTATGTTAATATCCGAAAAGCAGATAATCAGAATCACCCATTTGCTGTCAGGTTAAAAAGAACCATGCTTCCCACCGGCCAATCGCTACTGTCCCTTCTAAGAGGTGGAGCGCTTTGTTCGTTTCCGGTTTAATAAAGTTTGATTTGATGCGAGTAGACATGGGTGCTGTAACAGACGGTAAGCCTCCGCTCTTTTGTACTTTATTTTTTTTACCATACATTCTGATTAAACGTTATCTCACCCGTCAGTATGTTGTTCGCAAATTAAGTTATAGTACAGGATAGTAACGCTAGTGCAAAGCATATAGATACCATTCATAAACATGCGATTGTCGCGGGGCTAAAAAGCTAGCTAGCAACATCACAAGTACTTTGCATCGTGCTGAACCCTTATTTTCCTTATCCTTAGATGAAGTGATTCGGAAACGTCTTCTTATTGATGGAGACGGAGCCGGGGATGATCGGCGAATCAATGTGCTTCTGAAGAGTTTTACTAAATGGTGCAACTCCCCTGCTACACCTGAGGAGGGGTAAGCAAGTGTTTGAATGTTTCAATCGAGTTGTCCACAACAATGAAACCCGTTATGATCATGAACCTAAGATTTACTTCGTTTTCTCTTCTCCTGCAGGTTTACACAGTACCAGAGGATGCATGGAACATTGGCTCAGTGTGAATTCTCAATGCTTAAAACATTGATGGTTTATGACATGAACATTCGGGAGATGGAGAATTATGAGAAGATATACTCCAACATAGGTATGCAGGTTAACCACCCCCTTTTTACTTAAAAAGGGGGTGTAAAATTGTGACAATGCAATGTTGTTTGAAAAAAATAAATGTTTTGTCCATCTTCCCTTTTACAATGTAGAAGAGAACATCACATCTGCCCATGAGAAGATATCCGAATGTAAAAAGGAGATTCAGCGGGCAAAGAGAATACGTAAAAATCGACAAGGTATGTTATATTCTGTCCTTTTTCCACTTAAGGGAATAGTAAATGGTTTGGGATTTTCCTTGACCAACTTAATTCTGTGCAGAATATAGTGTAATCTCTGAAAAGTTGAACAATGAAAGTAAATAGTACAATATTCAGCATTCAACCTTAATGTAACCATGTTCCATTTCTAAGTTTTACCATTGATAAGTAATACAAAAGAAGTCACTGTCTGCTGCTCCCAGAAAGATGAGTCAATCAAATCAAGCAGATATGCTAAGAAGAGCGGCCAACAATGTCAAATGGTGGATGATCTCTCCCCCTTTGGCAATATTATCTTTGTTCTGTAAATAGTGTAACTTGATTGAAATAATTCTTGCCTGTCTTAAACAGACATTAGTTCAAGTAAGTATGTTTGCTAACAATGCTATGTTGGACAGCAGCTCCACAGTAGGGGTGGACGTCATGTACAATACGAGTGGACAATGTGGATTTTGCGCTGCTTGAGCAAATACTTGAGCCATTGTTACAATACTGCATTGGTTGCTTTCAAACTCATTCTATATTTTATTCTTTGCAGAGTATGACGCTCTCGCCAAAGTTATCCAGCAACACCCAGATCGACATGAGACACTAAAGTGAGTTTGTTGTGTGTTGTGTGTTGTGTGTTGTGTGTTGTGTGTTGTGTGTTGTGTGTGTGTGCTCAATGAAAGTGACATTACATATCTTTCTGCTCTTCAGGCAGTTGGAGGCGCTCGACAAAGAACTTCAACAGCTGTCTGACATAAAGGAAAATGTGGATGCAAAGGTAAAGTGTGGCATCCACTTCATATTTTTCATTTATAAAAAGTTTTCTAATTGTACATATATTGAGGTGTGATGTCTCCCTAATTAGCTCGAACTGAGGAAGAAGCAGTTTCATGTTCTTCTCAGCACCATCCAGGAACTACAGCAGACACTTGATAGTAGGTGGAACCACAAAGAGGTTACTATATGGGCTACCCCACAGTATCATTATTGACCTTTATTGATCATTTTTCCTCAGATGACGATAAATTGGAGACTGATGGAAACAACCAGGAGAGCCCCATGGAGAATGGAGAATGATTGTTTTTTTGTATAACTTGTTTTGTTATGACGTGATTATTTTTGTATATTTGATTAAAGCTACCAATGGACAGGTCATTTCAGTCATCTTTATTTAACCCCATTTACAGCATCAATTTGTATAATTGTTTTACCTCCAAATAGTACAAAAAATGTGTACAGGAAGTACCTAAACCACGAACAAGTTACAAATTCTGTTTGCTGCAGATCTGAATCAAAACAGGTCACCGTGATGTCATGACAGATTATCTTTGCAAAGGCGTGACTGGAGGTACACGATGTACTCTGCAAGTGAAATATAAATTATTTATATTGCACAAATACACATCAAATGAAGTGTTAAAACGTGAACGAACACTAAAGTTATTCCTGTTAACGACAACGCAGCCAGGTCTGATGTTACCGACGTCAGGTCGGAAGTCATGTAAGCTCGGAAATGATACTTTACATATCTTCAGGCTAATCGATTCGCCATTACCTCCTAGGCAACCTTTACGTGAAAAGTAACTTGTAATATATTAGTTCCTTTTGAAATGCGATCGGTCACTCTGAGCTGCATATGCATGCTGTGCGTGAAAATGTTCTTCTACCTCCATTCCCTTCATTAGCAAATTAAAGAATATACGCATTAATGAGCCAACCGACGTCATTTGGTAAGTTAGTATTCATGGCCTCGCCCACCCTGGCTTGCGATGGCCCAGGGGGAAAAACGGTATTGATGTGCGGTGACAGCGAGAGACTGTCATCTCGGTAGGTAGGAGCTAACGCCAGGGCGCTGACATGGCGGAACAAGTTCGTACCTGTGCTATTTGTGGCGATAACAAAGCAACGTTGCATCTTTTGCCCAAGAAAGAAGAGCTGAGGAAGAAATGGTTGGATTTTATCTTCGGAACACCACCGGCGTGGTACAACGCAACCTTAGTCCTGTGTTCAAATCATTTTGACCACAGTGACTTTTCCAACTTCGGTGCCTACAGTAGTGGTTTTGCTTCGAGGTTGTTCCTAAAACCTGGATCTGTACCGTCACGACGATCGGCCACCAGCTCACAGACTGTAAGTAAAAAAAAATAAACTTTTGTTACAAAGAAGCATGTTCATATTCTCCACGTTAGCATGCATACAATGGGCACAAGCTAGCCCATCACTCTAGTATCTATGACCACACGATACCCAGAGATTTAGCTTGTTGAACCTAGAATATTCTAACCTAAGCGAAGCGTTAAACCACGAATTTTAATATTAGCAACAATGTCTTCTGTTCAACTTGGACTAATAGTGCATGGGCAATGTTCTTGTTTAAACAGGGAAATCAAGAGTACTATAAGGCTAGGTTGCTATCACTAGAGCTCAAGTATTTACACTTCAGTAAATACTGTGTTTTTACCTTGGACCATGACACAAGGGATTGTAACACCAATGTAATAACGAATGCTTTTTGCCATTATACTTTGGCCTTTGTGCATTAACGTTTTCTTTCATTACTTGGTGTATTGTTTGTCTCCCAGAGCACACCACAGACTTTGGTGACATCCCCCATCCATACCAGCACACAAACAGATCCACCTAGCCTTTCATGTCGGTCTACACAGCTTTCTATCGGTACATTAGGTCATCATGTTAGAAGCAAAGGTTTGTGATCTAACATTATAATTGATGTGTGAATGTCTTCTTTTGTGGGTGTGCTACTTGGTACTTCATACACCTTACCTTTCAGTTACTGAAATATTTTTGTTTCCATTGTGCCATTACGGTTTTGTGTGAAATAGCGAATGCCCTGTGTAGTATTCATATCTTGTAACTTGACAGTAATGCACATAAATTTACTTTAGGTACCCAAACTGAATCCTTCATGAAAAGTAAGAGTATTGCCACAAGTACTTTGGATGCACCATGGGGGCCTGCTACCTCTATGCCCATCAAGCATGTACATCCAAGGCCAGCTAAAAGACCTCGGGTTGTTGAAGAGGAGGATGAAAGTGACATCTTCACAATAACACCTGAAACCCAAGACTCCACCTATGATCCAGCGCAGTCAATGAGCAATGTGACAGAATCATCACAGCCTATGTATGTGTTTTGGGCTCATTTAATCTAAGCGTTTTTAACCTTGTTAAACTAAGCTTGTGGATGTCTATAATGCCATTTGTCTCAAACAGTGATACGTCTTCAACTGGATACAAAGAGTCCAAGTACATCGTATTTGAGAAGAACCTTATGGAACTTTTTGAAACATGTCCAGTCTGCCGCCGAGTGTCGGATGTGAGGACCTACAGACGAGGAACTTTTTTGTCCGTCGACCAAAAATGCAATCACTGCCAGTTTTCCAAGCAATGGAAGAGCCAGCCAGTGATTGGGAGCTCCCCTGTAGGCAACATTCAACTATCTGCTGCCATATATTTCACTGGCTGTTCATATTTTCAAGTGCAAAAGGTAACGGTGCACTCCACATTTTACTGTTTACTATCCAACCAGATTATTAGACAAACTAGTTATTGACAACAAACATGCCTGACCGATACAGTGCTATATAATGTACTCATTATTATCTTTTTAATTTGTAGGTATTTCAAGCCATGCACCTGCAAAACATCAGCTACTCAGTATTCCATAGGCATACAAACAGTTATCTGGAACCGGCTGTGATCCACAAATGGCACCAGAACCAAGAAGCAGCATTTGAGATCCTGAGCCAGAGGAAAGTCAAGATTGGAGGGGACATGCTAGCAGATTCACCGGGTATGCTTCCTTTTTTATGTAACAATACATATTATGTTATGACGGACCATGTTGTAACACAGAAAATAGCTTGCTAAAAATGAAAAAGTTATATGACATAGTTCTAATAAAAATATTTGGTATTTGCAGACCACTTAGCCAAATACGGAAGTTACAGTCTAATGAATCTGGAGACCAACAGCATCATTGACATTCAACTAGTCCAGGTGAGTGGGTTCACAGATGTAAGATAAATAGTTATCAATGTCACACAATGCACAGCTTATCAGTGTATTTTTCATTCACTCTCACAGACAAATACCAGTCCACCATAAAACACATGAAAACTTTCAAACCAAGACTTTCAACAACTCCTTGACCATGAAATACAACTTGTATTCCCTTTGTGTTTTGTTTGCAGAGCAATGAGGTTGGAGGGAGCCACAACATGGAGAAAGAGGGACTCAGAAGAAGCCTACAGCTTTTGGAGTCCAAGAGTGTGGCAGTCGATTACATCGTTGCTAACCGTCATCCCCAGATACAGAAGTTTCTCCGTGAGCAAAAGATAGCACACTACTATGCTGTCCAGCCGTTGGAAAAAGGTTAGTGTTTTACTTTGGTTCAACATATAATTTCAACATTGCATTGCAATTACGATATCCCTTTACCAATATTAGGATTGAATGTTAAGATGCACATACATCACATGTTTTTCATCACAGTAAATCAACCCCTTTTCTGCTCACCAGGTCTATCTAAGAAACTGGGAAAAGTGGCTAAAGAGAAGGACCGCGAGGTGGTCAAGAAGTGGCAGCGTGGAATCAAGAACGATGTGTATCGTTGTGCAACATCCTCATCCTCGGGGCCAGAGAAAGTCCCCAAATGGACATCTTTGGTGAACCACATGCAAAACAGACATAGCCACGACAACCCTCTCGCATCACAATGCCAACATCCAGTCCGCCAGAGCAGAGATCGCAAGAACTGGCTTCTACCAGGTGTGTAGTTGTCTATTGTACTCAATGTTTTGTGACGACATACGTTTTGAATCCTTAGGCTTCATCTCTCTAGGTTCCAAAGCCCTCTGCAAAGTGGACAAGATACTTACCAATAACATGGTCCTCAGTGATGTTGAGAAGCTAAGCTCCCGGTACCAGACCTCAACACTGGAGGCATTCCACAGTGTCATCTCGCACTTCACACCCAAAAGTGTGGTCTTCCCTTTCATTGGGATGTTGTGCAGGTATGTTTTGTCACATCTACATTTGCCAGCATCCAAGGAAAATTAAGAGAGAGAATGTGATGTTCTGCACTGAAATATGGTATCAAATCAATATTGTTAGTTTGGATGTGACCAATATCGGTAGGATAGTGATTTGTCATTACAGCCTATTTTGTTTTACAGACTATATCTGGCAGCAATGCACTTCAATGAAAATGCTGGTCGCACAGCCAAAAAGAGAGGAAACACTGGGTTGCCAGTAAAATCACCACCAACACACTGTAAGTAACTAAAACACAAACTATTTACTGCTATGTATGAACGACAAATTCAATTGTTTGTTACATGTAGAGGTGACATTATGTACATATTTACATTGAACATTTTCTTCCAGACTACGTCTACAGCCTGATTGCTGTGGTGTTTGAAGAGATAGTCCCCAACCCCCAGCCTTACTTGGAGGAGCTCCAAAAGATCTTTATTCCTGATGACCTGTCCTCTGTGGTCTACTGACTCAGCTGACAGAAGCTGGGGCTGCATACACATCTCGCTTTAGCCAAAATACCACATATTGGCCCTATGTGTCTGGGAACTCCCTTCGGATCTGCAGGACAACACAAGCCGGAACAACAACTCTGACCTATCTTCCTAAATAAACCCAGCACCAGCTTACATAGGCCAGAAGTCTGCATCGCCTGGCAAAAAGAGGACATTGTTTATCTCTGTACATAGTTTGGATGTGTTTGCATTATTTATATAGACTTCAATATTACTGTATGTAAATATAATAAAGTTATTTGTTGAAAATGTATATTTATATATATATATTATATATTTAGATCTTTCATATCCCCTGTCTCGCAGGGGGCCATAGTTGGCTCTATAAATATTAAGTGCGTTTTGCAGGGAGTACATTTTAGGCAGACTGGTTCCGTCCTGGGTGGAGGTAGGCTGGGTACTCCCAGCGATTTTAATTCGTCCTGCGCTTGGTCTAGCAATAGCCAGGCTAGGGTGGAGGATCGTACAGCCGACCAACGCAAAACTAACGAAAAAACGGTGCAATGACACCTTTAACCACATGAGGGCCTCATCACATCAGTTATGTAAAGTAATGTCAATACTAACTGGAAATGCAGATAATAGGCAATTTTTACAATATGCGATCTCTACGTCCTTAATAAGACTTAAGAATAACTAATAACATTAAGGGAACCAAGGAAGTTAGCAACTATTTTGAATGCAATTAATTGAATATGAAGTTGACTATTTGGGAAGATATGTAGTTTCCTTGTCTGTTAAAGACCCAAGAAAAAGGTTGTTTTTTTATGAGCATGAGTCAAAACACTACAATATTATCCACACAGTAGGCTAGTTGTTAGAAGTGCCATTTAATCGACATGTCCACATATTCCTGTTATACGCTTGGAGGAAAGGTTTGAATACCTATCTATGAAATCCTTTTTAATCATAATGATCGTATTTTATATCCTTGGATGCCAGCCACATGCTTCAAGGAAGTCAAAAAACAAGGTTACAAGTAAATGTTTAAACAAAAGTTCGTCAAACCCAAATAAATAAAGTACAAAAACCCACAATATATAAACATAATTGTAATGCATGGAGATTGTATTATGATATGTCAATTTTCATTTGCCTTCATTTGCTAGCAATTTAAATATCTTATTGGCTAAACTTAATGTTTTTGCCCTCTGGACATGTGGTAGCATTGCATTATATAGTTTTTGTTATGGATGAATAGGAAATAAACTGAAATAAACATTTTGACGATTTCTTAAAGTAAAAATAAGACAAAATATGACTTAAAATACACTTTAGAATATCTTTTTAAAAAAGACTTAAGTTCAGTGATCCATTGCTGTCTTTTTTTTTTACTTACAATGAGAGAGCACACTATCGCCAACATGTCATGCATGTGGTCAACACATGTTATTAAATATTATCTAAAAATGAAGGTGGAAACGCACCAAGCACTAAAAGATAGATTTAGACACATTTCTACAAAGTACAAACACTACAACAATTAACAACTGAAAACTAAAATACTGTGTGTGACCATGTTTGGTACAATATAGCTTCAATACCTTTACTGTTACAATAGGTACACCTATCACTTCACGTCAGTATTTTGCATAATGCTTTTCTCTTATTCAACACCCCATCAGAAACGGATGAACCAAATTGAGAGGTCAGACCTTTTTATTTTTTAACTCTAATCCTGAATAACCTTTCGATTATAGTACAGAAATTATGTTAGCTGAAGTATAGAGCTGCACCTATATTGGATTGGGGTATAAGGTGGAGCCCCCAGCCTGGCTATATTCAGATGGTGGGGGGTGGTCTCCCTGGGCACCGTAGCCCCCTGATTGGTCAAAGCTGCTCGGGTTGTAGGTCTGCTGACCGAAAGAGCAGGACTGTTTCTCTGGTGGGCCTCCTTGCTGCTTCACAGCTCCTTTGTGCCACCCTGTCTCCTTGAACACAAACCAGATGTTGCCAGCCCATAACACAAAGTTGAGGAATCCAAAGACCTACAACAGCAAAGAGAGATAGAACCAGGACGGTACCCATGAGTACAATGAAAAAATTGTGTACTATTTAGTGATTTGGTTTCATGCCAAGTGACTAAGAGTGAATTCAGATCCATTAATCAAGGAGCATAAAGGCATTGCTACAGGTGACATTGTGCAGGCATGGGGTATTGAACTCTTCCGGCTGGACTTCCACCAATCCCGGCATTGCACCGCAACTGATGAGAAATAAACGTTTACCACAGCACAGCAACCTACCACAGAGGTGTTGAGGCCAGACCAGCGCGGGCCATGCACAGAGCCACACTTGTTTCTTTGATCTTTACAGGCGGAGAGGAGCAGCTGCACTTCGTCCGGGTCTGTGGCCATCTTGACGTCAGACAGAGCCTTTGCCCAGGCGGACGAACTCACCAACCACAGGAAGGAGAACACCACTGTCACAATGAAGTCCTGGTGATAAAGCAGAAGGAATCATTTTAAGACATTCCAACACACACATATAATATATACAAAGTGTCAACAGTACCATAATACATTCTTACAGTCCATACACTCCAATGGTTGCCCCACTGGGAATCAAACCCCTAACCCTGGTAGTGTTGCTATCTCCTATATGTACCGGAGGCAGACAGGACCAAACAAATCGTATTTGTTTGGATAGACTTTCCCTTTAAAGATATGCATTTGTTTTCTATTTTCCATTTCTATATTGCATTTCTCTGATTATATCTTTTACTTCTATTTGTATTATTTTGAGAAGAACACTAGTGGCGGAAATAATTCCCCTTTGGAGGATTAAAGTACCCTGAATCTGAATGGAATGCTCTCAACAGGTCATAGGTCACAGAGGAATGTGCCGGACTCACAATGAGGGGCCCTCGGTTGTTCTCGCGGTACTTGTTCTGGTAGAAGATGTACACGACGGTGGCCATGAGGGAATAGAGGAAGGCGAAGACCGATATGGTGACAAAGAACTCCGCAGAGGAGGAGTAGTCTCCAGACAGGAAAAGGCGCTCGCTCCTCATTTCTTCGCACAGCGGGGCTTCAAAGGACACCTGGTGCAGCCTGACACACACAGAGGGGGTCCCAGGGGGTCCAGGTCAAGCAGTTTCCACACAACCGCATGTCTTCAAAACTTTATCCATACCAACGTTATCTCTATATGGGCTATTTGTGTCTCTTAACCTGTATCGGTTGTAAGACGAGAAATAACTGTGTGCATATTGTCTATTTAAACATTTCAATGCTCAAAATCAATATGGAATATGGAATTGAAAGAAAGAAAGTTTTCAAATACACAGGATTAAATTGGCTTTAAAAAGGAGTAACACTTATTAACATTGGTTATGTTTTGAATGCCGAAAGGCAAATGTCCAATTCATGTTTTTTCAAGTAAGGTATGTTTTATAGGTTAACAACATGTTAAAAAAACAAACAAGGACACATTTTTAATACTTGTCTTAAATTCAAAACAAGCGCTTACCTGAAAGGATAGGAAAAGTCTATGGCAATGCTGAGGTTGCTGCTAGCCTTCTCCATGCAGTCAACACTAACCCTCAGCTGCCCCGTGTACCCACCACATGTGGCGAATGCAAAGATGGCAAAGAGCTGTATGGACACAGAAGCAGGCATTATTTTGGTTACTGTCATTCAAATATCAGCAACCGCCTCCACAAACAGTCAAGCATTTCACTCACTTTCTCTCAAAGCGATAATGACAAGAGACTTTACAAGTGATAGTTGCTATAAGAACTCCCTCTACCATTCTCTCTGCCTGTGAAAAGCTACAGGTATTGTTGACAGGGGCCTCATGCGAGAGCATCCACTTTAATGAATTGCATTAGTTGAGCCTTCAGAGCAGAACTTACGGTTGCACAGAGGTGAAGTAAGCATATTGAGTCTTTCTCTCTATTTCTCTCCCTCAATCTGATTACCATCTACATCATGAGTCTGACTCAATTCTCCATTATCTGCAGCATTAGTACCATTCCATACAGAGTAATAGGCAATGCTAAACACAAAACATGGCAGCATACCTGTAGCATGGTTTTAATCCACATTTTTTTGTCTTTTTAATTAGGGAGTACATATCTGAGGGGCTTTGTTTGATGATTCCAGTATAAGTATTTCTTTATAATAAAGCAATAACAATGTTATAGATGACTTTGATGGCTTCATAAAATGGTCCATCCATCCCAGCATCAATAAGATTAGAGTACCATTAAGCCAACCAAAGGGTTTCTGAATGTCTACAATGCATCCACATGTAAACACATTTTCCCCCTCCAGGATTATTGCTCCAATCACAGAGCTGTGTTACGTGTTAAGATAAGATCACCACATCAGCTTTGAAGCCCCGCTGATCATCAAGCTCAGTAAACCTGGTCTGTCCAGTTATGGAGAACATTATCGATGGAACATAAGTTAATCTTGCATTGAGAATAAATTAAACTAATCCTCTGTAGTTCACAGAGGATTAGTATAAGTTACCTTCAGGATAGGTTGAAGGGACATTGCATGCAACAGTACAACTATAATAACATATATAATGACAGGTCAAGCTCCAATACAACTGACTTCATTGTGTTTGGAAGCTCTTTGATTGGCAGGTTAGTAAAAACAGTTATAGGTTAGTCATTGTTTTTGGTCATCAAGTTCATATTGTTTGTTTGGGATGTCCATTGCCTAGGATACCAAAACACTTGGACAAATGGTCTCTCAGTTGAACTAATCAAATGAATGAGGTTTCAGCCGTGTTTCCCAATACATATCCATTGACATTGTTCTGACCACGAGTCCCATAGTCACGATGGAACAATGGCAGGGTCATGGTCTGAAATGTTGTTCATATTAGCCAGACCACAAACACTCATGAGAGCCATATCTTTGCCAGTAGTTGATTTTGAACTTCTCCACCACACTAAAACAACATAATGCATGGTATCAATATGGTTTCATCATGTTATATCATGGCAGAGCTATCGCCTTGTCCAGGCAGCTGAGCTGTGTTATACACAATCATTCAGCTACAGGTAGGGTTTCCACAATAACCAGTTTAAATAAACACAGGATCCATTTTTTCCATCCAAATATTTATGCAGTCTTTGGGATTCTACTTTCACAATAAATAATACGTCTGCAATAAACTGTACAATTAAATACATACTGGTTATGCTATATGACGGAAGATTTGGATAAAGTAACACATTAAAGAAATATAATAATAAGTATATTTAAAATGAAATGCGATGGTTTGTGATGATCCTAAAATCCCAAATCTATAACTTTCTAAAATAACCCTCAGCTGACATCTCTTCACATAGTATCTGTATGTAAACATAAGCAATCAGGGAACTTACCGGTGCAAATATGACCATACACATTGAGGAAAATAATATCCTATCTGGCCTCTATGCATCAGTGCTGCCAGAAACCTTAACTCCCATTCTCACACTGAGCTCCTACTATCTAAAGGGGACTGACCAAGGAAAACCATGAGGTGTGTGTGTAAGTGGGTGCGGATGTTTTGTCTATGCGTCTGTGTGTCTGTCTGTGCATTGCTAGTTCTGTCCAGCCCTCTTTTCCCACATTTCCTCCTGCCACCTTAGTCTGCATGAAACTGGTAGAACAGGAGAGACGCATGAGATAGGTTGATTGGGAGAAACAATTACACAGGGGGTGAGTTAGAGAAAAAGCAATGGGGATCAGAGAAAGCAGGAGGCATACTAAAATGTTCTAAATTTTATTTGGGATCAGTATCTTTATGGAGCATATAAAAGCATATAAAAATAAATACATATATATATTTTATTCATTTATAATCAACATTTTATTTTTTTAAAGGTTTTTTTGTTGCAGAAAATAATGTTCTGAATATCATTGAATATCTAAAATGATTTTCTAATATTTCATCAGAGTCAAGCAACATGTGATACACTTTCCGTTTGTAAGCGCTATTGGAACAATGTGGGACCAGGGCTAAAATATCCCCCCCAAAAATTTCATTTTCTTGTAACATCCTTGGTCAGGTTTTGTACAACTTTTATCATGTATTGGCTAAAAAACATTAGCTCACATTTTTTGCCAGCATTGATCAATGTCAAGAGCAACTGCTCTCAGACCCTCATTACAGACCCAGGGTCTGCTGGACACTATGGCATGGCAAACACAGGGGCATTTATTAGGGCCTTCAGTTCTGAGAACTTGAGAAGCAAATACGAGTCGATGGCAATTTGTACAGAGACACGTGTGCACACGCGTCACACCATCCTCAGCACGTCTACTCTCTTCAAGCTCAATTTTACCATATAAAGCTCCACCCTCCAGAGGTAACCAAATCAGGTCCCTTATCATCACCCTAACCAGAACTGACCTCTGGTTAGAGAAAAAACACCTTCCACTCTCTGGATTCCAGGCAGCAGAGTATGTGATTGGCTGACGGCATGAGAGAACACGGCTGTGCTTTCAGTGGTCCTCCTGGCCACTAGGAGCCTAATTGACTGTAGTTATCCATTATTATCTGCCATCAGTCCGCTTCACACCACACACTTATCCTGCTTAGATGTGTCTGGGAAAGGAAGTGGAACAGATGCCCATGGTGTGCATGTGTACAATGAATCCATACAGTTTTCTGTTTGTGTGTTTATATTCAATGTGATCAATATTATCACTATTAAATACAAAAAGGAAGAAAAGGCTTAATATAGTGGGGACTATGCTTTGGTTCAGTCTTATTTGTAAACCTTGCTGCTTGGCTATCTGTAACTACAGATTCATTATTTATTTCAGAAGAGCTTAATTAAAGAGGGCATTACAACTCTTCTGTATTTCCCATCTCACAAAATCATCAAAGGCAGCATTCATTCTTTATTAACATCACTTAACAGGACATCAAGAAGATCGATAACGATAGGACGAAAGGATGCTCTAGAAACCAAATACTCCAGAACACACTAAACTGCTATCGTTAGAATTGTTGCTAATTCTCAGTTAAGATGGCTTTAGAACCCTATAGGTCTGAAATGTTTCCTTTCTCACAAAGAAAAAATCTAAGAAATAGGATTATGGCAGCCATAAGATAATCATTCTAGGAAACAATTTGTTGCCTCTGATCATCCAACCAGCGTTGGAGTTTTGGAACTGCTAAGCCCTAAAACAATACTAAGCAGAATACATGGGTTTTGTATGCCACCTAGTGGATAAAAGCAACTATAGCAAGTTATATCACGTATGGTACACCACACACTCATCAATTCAATAAAAAGCAAACCAAGAAGCGTCTGTGTTTGATTTAATTTAATTTGTGGACGTGAAAGTATACTGTAGTGAAAAAATGTACATAACAACAGTATAAAACTAATAGACATTAAAGAAAATAGGGAATGCCTGGCTCTCTTGAGCCATTCTTCTTCAGCCACCAATACCATACTAGTACTGCCACAGTCACGTATATGCTAACTTTGACTGTGTCACAGATCACAGTCAAAGTTAGCATATATCTCAAGTCATGTCACCACTGGGACAACATATTGTACGAGTGTGACTGAGGAAGTGTCTCCATCTCTTCCAGAGGACCTTAATAACTACTTTGCACGTTTTGAGAGCTACTCTCCGGCTGAGGAAGTACAGATGGACCAGGACCCCTGCACACTAGCAATAACAAGAGCAGATGTGT
>JAOPJL010000026.1:10690241-10701154 GCA_027123545.1 Trisopterus esmarkii | reverse complement strand
GTGTGTGTGTGTGTGTGTGTGTGTGTGTGTGTGTGTGTGTGTGTGTGTGTGTGTGTGTGTGTGTGTGTGTTCATTTAGTGTCCTCCTCAACAGGCAGGGTTTGACACCCAATTAACTTGTGCATCATGCATAATCTATAACAGTGTGTTTGCGCAATGGAGTGACATGCTCTTAATGATCATAAATATAGGTCAAGTGCTGAGGAAGATAGAAGAGGAGCGAAAAGGAATTGGGGAAGCGGGCGGCGGTACAACGGCAACAAACGATTCTCCTCCCCTGGTCTAAGCTTCTGTATTGCTGCACAGTCAGAAATTACAGCACAGACTGGGTCAGCCACTTATCTGTTTCATCCAACAGTGAGACATGCCACAATTCTCACAGCAATTACTGCTCACTTAGAGATTATGAGGAGTACATCTGTATAGTGGCTGGGTCTCCAGAGTGGCTCTTGGACATTTTGGAGTATTGATACTAGGTTATCTTGAAAGATGAATGTAAGTAATAACACTTGGTGTTATTACTTTGGTGAATTTGAGTGTATTTGTTAAACATGTAGCAGCGGAGTACACCAAAAAGATAACCAAAGGCTCTCCATTTTCTTCCAAGTAAAAGAAAAACACAATGTAAAATTGCAAGCCTATGTGCTTTTTAGAGTCATTCTCCTCATCAGCAGCATTGACATGTCACAGGTGTTGATATTTCAATCCATTCATGACACAAGTCTTTGATGGCACAAAGAAGCAATGCAACTTGATTAGACATTGAAACAAAAATAATCCATTGGGAAATGGTTCTGGGTTAAGAAAGCATGAGCCCTAGTCCTCCCCATTCTGCAGCAGTTAGGCAGCGTATATAATTTGGATTAACTTCAGTATGATGGAGAGAATGGCAGAAGAGAGGGGGGAGGTGGAGACAAAGGGATCAGAGGGATTGAGGGTCACAGGGAAAAAGAGGATACAACTTTAAAGCATAGAGCCATTAATTCTGAAATATATAATGTGTAGTATGTTGGAGCTTCAGTTGACAATGTTATAATTTTTCATAGTTTTTTTTGCCTCTCTTTCTATTATAAGCCAGAAATGTGAAAGAGCTCTCAAAATGCCCAAGGCTGCACTAAATGCTGATATGCTGTTGAATTAGTCGCCCGTTCATTTAAGAAACTAATTGAATGGCACATAGATCACGTGCATGCTCTTCCATTATGAGGTTAATTATGTTTGGCTGGATGCAGTGCCAGTATGGATCGCAAACCAGAAGTCTTTATACTTTAAGCAACTTATTTCAACTTTCTCTAAACACCCCCATAGCACTCCAGCATGCTAGGAACCACTTCAGAATGTACAGGGGTCTGCCCTGGGGGTTCATCTGAGCTTGTCACAGCTCAACAGGGATATGTGCTGCTTCACTTACTTAGTGCACTCACAACTGAGACACATCTCTGGATGACTGGGAGTTCTCTCTGAGAACTGCCACTCTTATTTTGGCTTCCTTTAGCTTAGTATAACAGCTTGCATTCATTTTGGAATCAGCATTGGAACATAAAAGGTCAAATAGATTCATAAACTCTTCCAACCACATTCCTTGTCCCTCACATCACAAGTAAGATTAAACAGAAGAAAGAAGAGAAGAAACGAATATTAGAAAAACTGTTGCTAGGCAACTAATCCATTGACACAAAATACCAGTTTGGATGTTGAGACCACAGAGGTCAATAATTAGCTAGTTATCTGCCCAAGAGTCCATTTGTTCTCATTGAACTGGAAATATAACATAAGCACTCATGTGAACTGCAAGCTTCCACCACAGTATTAATGCACATCTCACAATACTCTATTAGACATGTCTTAACATTTTCTAATTTTAGAATGTAGCCCCCCCTGTAGGATAACTGACAGCATGAGTAAATGTGCTTCAATAAGATTTTCTGTTAGGGTTAAAGAACACTAAGTGTAGAGGCCACCAACAGTACCGCCTTGTACATTTAGTTCATAGTCCATTTCAAATAAAACCATGAAATCTTTTTTAGTTCATTTTATTGATAACCGAGCATAGTGAATTTTGTATACAAAATACCTGAGCAATATATGAAATAGATGTGGCCTTTTAATCGAACAGCGTAAATAAATAAATAGTGGTAGTTGATAAATGTAGGGATTCACTTATGTTAACCTTTCATTTAGAATTACATTGATTAGAATATATCCATTTTGTTACATCACTAAACAGTGCCACATGGTCAAACAAGGTCTTACAACAGCCCTCATGTGGGTCTCGAGTGCATACATGGTGTTGCGTGGGGATCAACAGATGTCCTGTATGGTGTATTTTGTGTATCCGTTGTGTTCAGTGCTCTTTAGAACATGCTCTGGTCCCTCACGGCTCCATGTCATTGTCATTCTGCAGTGTCTTCATAGCCAGGCCCCATAAGGTAACGCTGGAGATTAACTGACCCTCCCCTGCCCTGAAGGAGCCGCTAGCGGCCTTAGTGGACGCCGTAAGCGGACTGTGACTGCCTGTTGGATGGAGATACGCCCTCCCTACTATACCGCCGCCACCCTCCTCCATCGCCGCGACCACGGCGCCCTCCACATAGGGGCCATAGAGGGCCTCCTGGGGCAGGGCATGTTTGGCCAGCTTAAGGTGGTCTGCGCCGGGGGGCGGCGGCGGACACTTCTCCGTGTGGCTGGAGGCGAGGAGGTGGTGCGGGACGAGCGAGCGCAGCTCAGGGAGGCAAGTGGAGGTGGACGGGGGGTGGGGGTGCCCGCTGGGAGACGGAGTCCCTACGTCTCTGGATTGATGCGGAGACGAGGACTTGTCGCCCCCCACGCGGGGCATCAGGCCGGAGAAGGGCCGACCCGCGGAAGACGGAGGCGCTGGGGGTTTGGACAGCGCGCTGCCGGATCCGTCGGAGGTGCAGGGCCGCTCCGGGGTTTCGGGTTCGGGGCTGGTCTCTCGGGCCCCCTTGCAGTGCATGCGGCTGTGTCTTCTCACCAGGGCAGAGCGGGTGAAACTCTTGCCGCACGCGTCGCAAACATAGGGTCTCTCCCCAGTGTGGGATCGCATGTGGCGCCGCAGGTCCCCCGAGCCAATGAAAGACTTCCCTACACAGACATGTAGCCACGTTAAAGTGTGATTCCGGCGAAAATTTAACCCAGGGTCTTTTTTTTGGCATGTACACACATCAAAATAAGCCCTCCAGACCCTTTTTTCGCTGATAATTGAGTGTAAGAGTTTAACCGGCGCAATGTTTGGCTTCCATGTTATTGGCTAGAGGCACCGCTGAAAGCTTCCGAATCTGCATTTTTTAACCAATAATGTAGCTCAAAAAAGCACCAAACCTCTGCAGTAGCATGATTAAGGTCCCTACACATAACATAACATGGAAGCCAAACATTGCGCCGGTTAAAGGAAGGAACAAAGGAAGGAACATCGGGATTAGTACATTGAAACATTATTTGTAAACATCCAGCAAACGCTAGTACCGTAGATGGATCCATTTGTACACCACTTACAACGGACAAAAATCCCAGAGGTAGTGTAGAACATAAGTGAAGTGGGAGTATTGACGTAGGTATTTCTCCGTTGTCACTCATCCGTGAGAGGACTGAATGTGCAAGAGTGCAACTACCAGTGTTCAACAGTGCATGCACGCGAGGGCTGACCTCTTGAGGGCCACCATAATAACAGCAACAATGACATAAACCTATAATTAAATACATTAATTATATTATTATAGTAATTAACGAATAGTAAGCTGTGGAGAACTTTAGTCCGGCTCTGCATGGCGATTCCTCTTCAGACACAAAAACTCAGGTTATTGTATTTAGTATAATTATTTTTTCTATATATAATTTGTTCAAATCGTTCCCTACATTCATAATACTGCAAATGTAAGGGGCCATCAGTGGGCCATAGGCTAAATCACCATGGTGTTACCTTATTGGGGGCTAGATTAACTGACATCTATCGAAATGACATCTTTAGTGATCTTCGAGATTGGCACTTTAATATATTTTTTATATAATACAGACAGTAGTGTTTCTATCCGGCAAAGCTGGGTTTAGATGGCGGTTCTGCTGACCTCCATTCACAGAACCACAGGTGTCCTCGCAGATATCTTGTGTCTTTTTTTATCTCGCACAGACTCTATGACCTTTCCAAACGTGAAGACAGGAAGCTCCTTACCGCAGGTGTCACAGTGGTGCGTTTTGTCCCCAGCGTGGCGCACCTTGTGCTTCAGCAGCTTCCTCTGCATGTTAAAAGACTTTCCACACTGGTCACAGGTGAACGTCTTGTCCGTGGCGTGGGTCTTTTTGTGGTCTTTGAGATTGCTGAAGTTGCTGAAACCTGGTTAAGAGAGTAAAGAAAATCTCACCAGGGTAAAACTACAGTCAGGCTTGTGTTGTCTTGGTCGATTTCGATTTGGTTTGGTTTTGCAAATAAAGCAGCGATCTCAAATATTTGTTGATGACTTTGTGTTTGAATTAAAATGCTTTAAAAAAAAAGGCGTGACTTACCTCTCCCACATATATCGCACAGGTGTGGCTTCTGGCCGGTGTGGACCACAATATGTCTCTGGACATCCCCTGCTGCGGCAAAGCTGTGATGCAGGAGTCAGAGGTTTTATTACTATGCATGTCATTGACGATCCTTACCAATGCACCAATGCAACCTCTTATCAGCCCACATGTCAGTTAGCCTACCTCTTCCCGCATAGCTCACAAATGTATGGCTTCTCTCCAGAGTGCCGGCGCAAGTGTGTCTGTAGGTTTCCAGCCTGGATTTAAAGGGGAAAGGAGAGCAGTAGTCTGTGTTTTGCAAGGGTTCCACATGGAATGCAAACAAATACTTAACAACACATTGAAGAATGCAGTGTCGGGTTACCTGTGAAAAGTTTTTGCCGCAAATGTTACACTGAAAGGGCTTTTCACCTGGAGAGTAAAATGTGTTGTAAATAAAATATACAACTCTTTAACACTTCTGCCATTTGTGTTTTTCCATCTATGGTAACATTATGTAGACCACATTGTATTGTGTATGTAGTACACATACACAATACATTGATTTCAACATAGTGTAAAAAGAATTGCAGTATAAAATACAATACATTGATTTTAAAATACTATGTGAAAATCAATGCATTGTGTTGTGTATGGAGTATAAATACCGGTATGAGAGCGTTTGTGAAGCTCCAGGTTGCTTGGGTGTTTGAAGATCTTTCCGCACACGGTGCAGCAGTACTGCTTGTGTCCCGTCTGCTTCAGGAGATCCGAGGACTTCTTTGGGTCATCTTCCTCGTGGTCCACGGGGCGGGGACTGGGTAGCTGGGTCTCGGGCACTGCCTCCTGGAGCTCCTCTGTGTCCCGTGATGGGCCATCTGTGGAAGGAACCACCGGCTCTTGGATCTGAGTGGGAGGCTCCTCCTGGTGGATCTCTCTACTGGGAGAGCGCAGCACCGGCTCGCTGAGCGACTCCGCATACATCTCTTCCAAGGCCTTCTGAGACCGCAGGTAGTTGTACTTCTTCAGGTACAGGGTCTTCTTGGGGCGCACCAACTTGTTGAGCGAAGAGTCTTCCGATTGAGGGGCTGAGTTGGGGGCTTCAGCCGATAGCGGTGCCGTGGCTGGTGCGGATGTGTCTGTGGTGTTCTTTTCCCCCATCGTGGCCCCGCACGAAGGGCTTCGATGGGCCGTGCTAGCGGAGCACACAGGGGTGAGACTATGGGTGGTACCTTGGCTGATCACAAGTTGACTCTGCTGTTGCTGTTCTCCCACATCCAGCAAAGGGCTGGGGCCTTGATTTGATTCTTGGTTGTTCTGCGCTGCGCTTTCTTTAAAGTACTGCTTGCTGTAGAAGTTGCGAAGTTTGTAGCCGTGGACCAACTGCTTTTCCACAGGAGCCTGTGTGCCATCACAGTTTGAGCTGCTGTGGCGCGCTGGAAGGTGCAGCCCTTTAGGGTCTGAGTTGTTGCTGCAGCCTGATCTTTGAGCTTCAGATGTAGGGCAGTGGAGGTCGATGTGATGGGGAAGCCCCCCTCCCAAGAGACAGTCATGTTCAGAGTTTAGGAGAGAGAATGACGTGGTATCTGCTGGTGGAGGACAAGGCTTGAGGAAAGCATTGCACATGCTCAGGAGATTTGGGACCTGCAAACACTGGGCGATGTCCAGAAGAGCCTGGACATTATCCTGGTTGATGTCCAGGTGGGAGGTGTACATATAGTCCAGAACTTGTCCGATGCCACTGACATCTTGAATAACCAAGTGAAACACATCATTCTTCTGACTGGGGGAGTTTTGGAACAAGGACCTAGAAATATTAAGTTCATTATCATGATCATTATCATTTAGGTTTAGAATATGTTATCAATGTATAATACAAATAATGCAAAGGCACCTGAAATAAGAACTGAAGGCAGCCAAGACATTTTTGTGAGCTTTGAAGCAGACACCTTTGACCACAAGCATACAGTCACATAGTAGACCCTGGATCCTCTGCTCTTGTAGTTGCTGAAGAAGGTGAGAACTGTGACTGGACAGCGTATCCATGGTCGCTGAACTGTCGAACGACGGAGCCATCAAAACAACTAATGGATGAATGCCAACAACATTTAAAAGATAGTAAGAAACATTAAAAGGGTGACGATATATACTTTGTTGAATACATCGGCATAGACATGAAATACAATACAAGATCCGGTCGGAAACCCGTTTCGGTATGCTCAGAGACCAATCATGAAGAAATTCGAAAATGCTTCCAAAGCATGCTTACTAGGTTTTGAAATTGTGCACGGTTTCAAGTGATTTGAAACCACAATATTTATTTGGATAGGTTAAAGGAATTATACCTCCTCCCCATTGAATGAAGCCACTGCAAAGCCTCAGACTTGCAAAATAGATATATAAATCAATGTGTTGTTAGCCACTCACCTTTTATTTGCGTGAGTGGTCACTTTTTTATGTACCTCACTTCCGGGTCCATCATGTAATTCGCACTATCTACATAAGTGTTTGTATTTCTAATATGATTGACACGTAATATAAACGGCTCAAAAATTAAAACGACGTCTATATTATTTAAAAACACGGATCGACGTAATTGCCACAGCTACACTATTAAATGCGTATTTTCCACAAGCAGGAACCATCCACCTCGGAACGTTTGATTAGGCTGTTTTGTCTTACTGAGCAATAACGTGTAGCAACCGCTCCGGCCTCACTGTGGTCACGTGTGTTATGGAAAGTTTTCCCCAACCCGGGTATCACTACACGTCTCCCTAACTGCAGAGAACAAATGTCTGACGAACAGGGGCTTTATTCCGATTGAATCCATTTGTATTCAGCTGTTGGTTGTGTTACTGCTAATGGTTAGCGTCATGTCAGCGTCGGCTTGCTAACTTAAGCTTTCTTTCTAGAGACGTAGTCCATGTGATTTTATCTGCTGTTATACATTTCCTAAGGTCCATTTTCTTTAATGAGTTCATTATATTAAGTAGTCATAGTAGTTAGAGTTATCAACATGGTATTTTTCACCTGCAATGCGTGTGGCGAATCGCTGAAGAAAGTCCAAGTCGAGAAACACGTGAATATGTGTAGAGGGTGTGAAGTTCTCTCTTGTATAGACTGTGGGAAAGACTTTTGGTAAGTTAAATATAAATTAAATACACTATTTGAATGTCACTGGCTTGATTTTAACGTCGCCGTGTACTATGATCATTTGCTGATATTGTGTTTGTTACAATTGGTTGACAACAGGGGCAATGACTACAGAAATCACGTAAAATGCATCACTGAAGACCAGAAGTATGGAGGGAAGGGCTTTGAGGCGAAGTCTAACAAAGGCGAAGTTAAACAGCAGCAGTGGATCCAGGTAAACGACAACGCAGATGGATGTCATAACGACACCCACATTTTATATGTATCATACGTGTAAAAAAATATGGCCATGCTATTGGACAAGAATAATTCGTTCTGATCATCAAAGCTGAATAAAAAGCATGCAAATAATAGTACATTTTAATTTGGTATTTTATTCTTTAAAGAGGATTCATGATGCCATGAATAAACCAGGAGTAAGTCCAAAGATGAAGGACATCCTCAGTCAAGTCAGTTCATATGATAACGTCCCAAGAAAGAAAGCCAAGTTTCAGGTTGGTGAAAAGTACAGTATATATTTGTATTGATATTGTATGATGAAGGCTTGTAGGTGGTAATTCAGTTTTTGTTCCTATTCCCATATGGCTGCTCATCAGAACTGGATGAAAAACAGTTTGAGAATTACCAATCCGAATCTACAGGACGAAGTCTGGGAAATCTTTTCTGCAGCTACAACAAATGTAAGGCATTGCATCCATTCAACAAACATGCTACTGGCTTTTAGTCTACTCTAAACAATCTTTATCAATGGTAAAGCATTATTTTTTATATTGAACAGACATTGTTGATTGAATTGCATAACATTGGCAGCTCTGCATATTTTTTTGACGAATACTAAAAATGTGTGTTCACATCGATCTGCCCTATCTGTGTCCATTTAAAAGGGAGCTGAAGCCTCCAAGCTGAATACCACACCTGATGATACTCCTGCTGAGGTGACGGTTCAGAATGGATCATTAGAGGTGCTGGCTCCTAAAGAGGAGAAGAAGAAGCTGAACAAGAGGGAGCGTAAAGAGGCCAGGCAGCAAAAGAACGGGAAGACAAAGAAGGGTGTCGAAAATGCACCCGCCGTCGAACATAGAGAAAAGGTGAAGAAAAGAAAACATGCCTTAGAAGAAGAAGAAAATGGAGAAAATAATGGACAGAGTGATGAAGACGAGACGTCTACAAAGAGAAGGAAGAAAAGCAAGGACTGCTCTGAAGGTAAGACCATGCACATGACCATTTTGGAAAAAAGCTATTTTTGGATTTTTTTTTGCGTCTATCTAATCTGAATGGAGACTCAAACTTCACACATCTATAATTTTATTTTATTTTATGTAGCTCAGGAGCATTAGGACTGGCTGCAGATGAGATACTGTTTCATAACATGTTTGACTTGACTGCAGAGGAGATACAGTTTAATAACATGTTTTACTTGAAGTAATCTTTCTTTTTATTAAATCTTTTAAGGATTGGGTGGCCTGTCTGTCTACCTACTTACTGAGTTTTCTACACGCACTCTGTCTATGCACTAATTGCGCATGACCAGAGTCTCAAGGCTCAATGACAAGGCTTGGCAGACCTATTGCTACAGTTGGCAAGCTAGTCATGTGTTTTTGCAGGAGTTGCTTTGGAGGGAGTCCTGAAGTGAGGGGGGGGGGGGGGGAGTTTTTTCAGTTGGATATTTTTTGACCCTAGCTTACTTTTTTTGGCTGGTTCCTCCAAGTTGCCTACCCTAGCTTTAATATAATTTTCTCATGTTTGGATTTTTCCTAGATGACCAAGATGAAAGCCAAACAGCAGATGAGGTTGAAGAGCGAGAAGCTTCCAAAGGTAACAGGCTTCATGACAGTATTTTATATCCCTTTTTTAATGATTTGGTATATGTATTTGAGGAAAGAGTCACTTGGTGTCAGTGTTGAGGACTTCAATTCATGTCATTTTATTTATTCATCTATTACTTGTTTAATGTGATATTCAAATGGGTGGTAGCTGGATGCCTGGTGACCTTAGAACCTTGTATTGATTGTTGAGTTTAATGCCTGTTCATCAACTCCAGGCAAATTCAACTGGAAGGGAACAATTAAGGCTGTCATCAGACAATCACCTGACCAAGAGCTTTCAGTGAAAAAACTGAAAAAGAAGGTGAGAAATGTTATTTCAGAGACGCCATACAGTCTGTCAATGACCTCAAACCCAGCAACCTCATAACATAACATGGAAAATATACATTTGTTAGTACGCTCAATCTGATGCTTTGTCTATACAGGTTTTGGCTGCATACTACACTTTCAGCGGTGAGAAAAATTTCAAATCAGAGGAGCAGTTGATGGCCCTTTTCAACAAGAAGATCAAAGGAAATCCAAAGTTCAAGGTTTTGAAAGACAAAGTTAAACTTGTAAATTAATATCCACATCACTTCCAAAACCAATTCCAAAAACCATCCATTTTTACACCCCTGTTTCTCCTGATCTCTATGATTTTGATGCCTTTGTTAAGCATCTCAGAGATTAAATACTTTTAGTACGAAATTGTTGTGTGTGATTCTTGTTATATAGGACAAATATTAAAAAACATTTTAATACATATTGACAATTGGTATATTCCTCCTATATTATCCACCAGTAGGTGTTTTGAAATGAAAGGATTTTAAAATACCTTTAATTGATATCGTATGGCCTCATTTATTTGACTTACTTGTCGTGAATTGGTGCAATCAGTTTTTTTTACAGACGGTAATTTGATATCATTCGGCCGCATGTATTTAACTTGTGTCATAAATGGATGCCATCCATGTTAATCTCATGAGTTTGCCCAGAATCCTATATATATATGTATATATATATATATATATATACACATATATATAGGATTCTGGGCATATATATATATATATGCTGTGTATATATAATGTTTTAGACGCTCTATTGCGCATTCCGAGGCCCAAGGTAAGGCTGGGAAAAGGCACCTTATCTGTGGGATTGGATGTTGGATGGGGGAAAGGAAAGGGGGATAGGTGCACCTGAGGTGAATTTGACTCTCACACGGAACAGAGCTAATGCACATTCCTCGGCACCCCGAACGGGGTTCACTTGGCCAGGCACACAGAAGCTCCATAGAAGGTGGATGCCTGGTGTCAGCCTCAGGTGAGGTTATAATGCTGTCTGATTTCCCACTACTAGAATGAGCAGCCTCTCTACCCTGTATGTGTGTCACACACACACACACACACACACACACACACACACACACACACACACACACACACACACACACACA
>JAOPJL010000026.1:10677570-10690141 GCA_027123545.1 Trisopterus esmarkii | reverse complement strand
ACACACACACACACACACACACACACACACACACACACACACACACACACACACACACACACACACACACACCCAGCTTTATGAAGCTCTGCTAATCCTTGCAAGTTTAACACTGATACTCATTCATCACTCTGCTTACTTGTAATAGTATATTGCATACTTGGGTATTAGTGAAACTGTTACTCAAGTTTGCTAGTATTAAAACGGGGTTTGCTGGCCCACAGTAGATGTCTAGTTTTTTTTGGGACTCTACTATTAAAAAAAAAAAAAAAAAGACTTGTTCAGTTGAAACTTGCAGACAATACAACATGGTTTATAATAATACATGCAATGCATGCGGTTGTGCTTTTTCACTCAGACTAGTGTTTGAAAGGGTTTTGTTTAATAACTCAAAATAAATTGCAACAAGGTTAATTATATGCTAACCCTAACCCAACGGACCAGAACAAAAAAGCAATCATTTATTTGAAATATGAGTTGTGAAAATAATTTGAATTACATCTAAAAGTATATTCCTGCTAAATGTTAATATTGAGAGCAATAGCAAAAAGCAGAGCCCTATATATTATATGCATTAGCCTACACATATATACATTAAAGATGCATTCTGAGTAATTAGATCAGAGTATAATTACTCGCCTTTCCAGTTCAATCTCCAGGTGTACTGTTGCACTTTATGAACACGTTTGAGCATATTTCAGTGGCATCTTTCCGCCTATTGTTGTGGAAAGATATTTTTTATGTCGGAATTCAATATTAATTCTTTTTTTAATTATTTTCTTACAGCCTATTCTTTGAGGTCTGTTGGTGTGTAATTTAAACCAGGTCGCTTTCATTGACCCAAAACGTTGTTTTCATACAGAGCCCTGATACCACCATGGTTACCATTTTCAGTAAATAATGGCGAACTAACAATTTCGTCTAAATGTAATGAATCATGTCAATTCTGCATGACCCATCACAATGCAGCAAACCGGTGGGTGAAGTGGTTTCCAAAACTCCAAACGTTGCGTTTAACTCTACGTCACCAACCAGGAAGTAGTGCAGAACCGAGGGGCTAAGCCAGAACTGTCTTAAAAAAGGTCTCTGTATCTAGCAATTCAATAAAAAAAAGACATGCTCGACAATAGTGAACTTGCAACTTTACGAAACAGATTCAGGAGAGATGCCGAACTTCTTCTGCAAGGATCTACATTGGATGAAAATGAGGAAAAGGGTAAGGGCAAGCGTCATACGTGTTAGATGTAACTTTTGTGTGGGGGATCATGTGTTGAATATCAGCATTATATTGCACTTCAGAATCAACACTGATACGCAGCAGATACCACATATATAAAGGATCGATTGGTAGGCCTATATATAATCCACATCCTAAACCTTTAGCAGTTTCTCTTCGTATAAGTCACGATTTCAGGCTGAATATACGTAACGTTATATCTGTTGATAACACAGCACGACGCTTAGCAGGAATTTTAATGCATAGTTTCATTCGAAAGTTATGTTGTTGTTTTTTGAAATGAAGTTAAGCGTAGGCTACATATCTAAATTTTTAAGCTTTTCAGGCTTCAAACAGAGGACTCTTGGTGAGCGGGTAGGATGGGCAATGGTCTAAACTCAATGCCCTGTGGAAGGGCTCCAGCAATTCTTAATTGTTTTGATTGGAGGCCGACTCTGTCAGCACTGGGATGCAACATGATAAGACATCTACCATGTCCCGCCTTAACGGTTAATTAATATGGATAAAAGAAAGAGCAAAACCGCTCACCCCTCGTTTGACTCTTGAATGATTCATGTTGCAGTGATTTTGCCAAATGGAGTCAGGTATTATGTGTGATTCTTCATCAGGGTCTGAGGTCTTGGTTCTTGCATGCCCATCAGTTTTTTTCTTCTGCACATAGGAATGCGTAAGGCTGACTCTACTAGTGTCTGTTCAGGGCATGGATTTCGTACTGGACATTTCAGGGGACGGCCTTACTTGCCTTGATACTTCAACAGCTGATTTTGATACATTTAATCAACCACTAAATATGGCCTTCCTTAAAAGCCCTCCTTATCACAAAGATGCCTATCTGTTTCACCAGAAAAAATGTTTCGCCTAGACTGAGATGTTTCTCATATTCTGGAGGAAATCCAATACTTTACAGTTTTTTGAAAAAAGTATTAAGTCTACACTAAAAGATGTCTGTCTACATAATCGCAGATATACTCATATATTATATATTCTTCTATCATGAAAAAACAACATGAATGTCTACAATACAAAATTAAAATAAAAGTGCACAAGGGTTTCTGAGGGTCCTTTGGTACGAGGGGAGTCTGGTTCTGAATGAGTGGAGGAGCCAAGAGGTCTTTTTGACCTCTTTGTCTGTGAATCATAGACGGCCTTAATGGTTCATGGCCTACACTGCAGCTCTTATAGTCCTATGTTCATGGTGATTTAATATACAGGCTTACATGAATGAATTAAAAACAACACTTTTACTTACTTAATGTAATGGATTTATCTTATTATTTATCTATTTATTTATAGAAAAATGCTGCTCGGCGATCAAACCATCATAACCGTCACTACGTTCTTTACTAATACATCAGTTTCCAGTATAATTAGTAAAAATGACTGATACTGTTAAGGTACTGATTCTGCTGCAGAGCATTTAGTGTGTGCATGCCTGCCGCAAATATAAACAATAGCCCTTCCGTCTTTTCAGTGTGCGTTGAATCCAAAAACAAAACACGGTATCACCACCCAGGTACAAAATTATCAAAAATACCAAATTGAAAGACGTCTTTGATGGCAGAAGTTTTAAGGAAGAAGGTTATGATGGTTTCTTCACAGAGTGGTATTGTCCATTTAAAGGTATTGTTCCCTAACTCACTCGGAAGTGGCTGAAAAGTGTAAAAAGTGTCATTGGAGAGGTGGGTTTTTTACTGCGACCTTGTGTTGCCACGGAGGTTCCCACTGGTCCTTGGTTCACACACAGGGCCCTTTCTCTGAGTAGAGTTCACATGTTCTCCCTGTATTCACGTATGTTCCTCTGGGGACTCCTACCTCTCCACGCATGCAGGATAGGGGGCAAGCTTGTTAAGAGACCAAAGGATGAATATCTAAGGAACTAGGCAAGGGAGTGAAGTCAAGCATGACGTAAAGAAGAAAAAGCTTGTATTCTTTCTCAGTTTGGGATATGGGAATAAAACGCGATCAAATAGGCTTGTGAGTACGTTCATGCAAAAAAACGACTAAATGCTTGATAAAAGTTATATATCGCAATTTTGGCTGCCAAATTCAAAAATGCATCTTGGACACCAAAGAGGTGACTTCTAAACAGTCTTGTTTCTTTATCTTTTAAGGTCGAAATGAAGAAGAGGCAAAACCTCTCCCACGCTTTAACAGACATTCTGTCTTTTGGATAATGGCGTCCATGGCTGTCACATACTATGTCGACTTCCTGAGCGTTCTCATGCAGAACGAAGACATCAAAAGGTGAGGATTGTAGTTGTAGGAGGAATGTAGTACATTCCCATTCATTCACATCAAACATTTATATTAACAATAATTTAAACACTTATGCACATTTATACAATTATTATGTTAGAAACATGTTGTAAGTTGTTTTTCCCCTCTCCCTCTCTTTCATAGTTGGTGGTTTAATGTGGGTTTGACACTCCTTGGTGTCTGCCTTACCCTGGCTGGGTTTTGCATTGTGTACCTGGAGTGGTATAAAGGCATCACGCACTATGACCAGGAATACCCTGCCATCCCTCCCCTTACCACAGCAGCCTTCATTGCAGCATCTTGCAGGTAAAATCACCAGTTATAGGAAACATGCATACATGAATCTGTTCAGTAAATTGTCTCATGTCCGTAAACAGTTGGACCATAAACTTATTTTTTAAACAAATGAGTTTTTCATGAATGGATTACAATGAAATGATGACATGTCATCATGCCTTTGACTGATCTTTCTTGCTTTATTGGAAATGTTTATAGCGACAAAGTGCAAATATTCTGAAGCAATGTATTTTTCTGTTTTTCTTTACAGTTTGAACATAGCACTGTGGCCAGTCTGGTCGTTCTTCACACCGCTCATCCTGTTCACTCAGTTCATGGGCATAGTGATGCTCATCTCTCTACTTGGCTAAGATAATTACTGGGGAGATTTCTGAAAGGAAACCGTTCAAAATCAACGAGTTCTGTTAAATGTACTCAATGATTTAAAATCGACTCCCCTTTCAGTCCGTTAGCCTTTTAAAGTCAGTCCAGAGTTTTGTTTGTTCATTCACCTTCTTATCATTTTTTTGTGATGTTTATCAATGTATATTTGTACCAGAGCTGTGCAGAGAGATTATAAATCCAAAGCTAAAACCAAACGAGTGCATTAGTTTGCCAAAGGGGTCAGAAAAAACGATTTGAGACTTTTCTAGCTTTGAGGTTATAAATAGCACTCATATAGATAGGCATATAATTGATTGATTTCTGAAATGCTCTAATGCATCACATTTGTTAAAAAATTCACCACCTGCTGCAGAATAACGCAATGACAATATTTTAAATAAATTGATTTTAAATATCAAAACACCAAATAAGCAGTTTGTTAAAAAAAATGTTTTTTATTATTTATTTAAGTAGCATCTAAATCTTCCACAAAAGCAAACAATGTTTGAATGGATAGAAATGTTCTTGCTACAACTCAATTGCACACTAATGTTTCACAGTTGGACTAAATTAACCTACACTTCTTACTATTGCTTTACCACCTATTTAATTATTTGATATTGAAGAGGGACTTTGCCATTTGATTATTATGTTCCTTTGTTGTGTATAAAATTTATACTCCTGTTGAAACGTTACATTGATTAATAATGATCTGATTTGCCATTTGTGTGGGAAACTCTTATCTACAGGATTGATTAACGTTTACTTTTTTATAGAATAAGTTGTTTGACCTGTAAATATGAAGTTGTATTTTGTGGTTGTTTTTACAAAGTTGGAATAATAACCGTATACAATATTTGTGTAACTTAAAGTTTTTCTTTTTGATATATTATTTGATTAAATGTATAATTTAACCAATGGATTTGTCCAACAATGTATCGTGACAGTTTATACATTCATTCACTATCATTGATATCATTATGGGTAAATGTGACACATGTTCTTACTTAGTTGTATTTGACATGGATTCATGGGATCATAAAATGCTTGTCAGGTAAAACGCAAGTTTGTGACTTGGTGGATCATACAGTGACTTGATTGAAAATGGTAGAAAAGGCTTTCAATATAACAGACTAAACTTGTAGGCCTGCATAAGGCGATGACATGAGGATGAGGGAGAAATATAGAACCACTTACAGTTTCCCCATTTATAAATAAACAGGCCAGTGACCGGACTAGGGTTTGTGACCCCATTTAGAAAATGAGCCAATCGCCATATCTTTTGTTGAAGCTGAACTGCTAGGTCCTATAACCAGATACCTTGTAGCATGACAATTATGGATCTGAGTGATGTCCTCAATCTATTATAGTCAACATCAAAAGAAACATCCTATAGGCCTACTGACACTACTTATGGGGTGCCCATAGACCTTATGGTGGCGTCATGAGACATGTTGAACCTTCTTACATTCTATCTACGGTTGAGTCTCACTTTGGTTGGCCCATACATCCAGGAGGCCTTTCTTACAAATTCACAAATTCAATTGCTAATGGTGATGTCACAAAAAACTTCCAATCCAATCAACGTGTTTATTGGATCAAAGCCCGGATGCTTTGGTCGCTGGAGGATAGGTCTGTAACTATTTGAATGGTCATGCAAACACGAATTGATTGACAAATCGATACTATGCGGATGGTATGGCAATTAAAGCAACCCCTCGGTGTCACAAAGACAAACGTTTAATCATCTTTGAATATTCCTGAATCCATTGTTGTCTTTTTCCTCGCACTCAGCCATGACAAGCGAGACCTTACAAATAAAGGTTTTCTTCATAGCATGCGGCATGTGTCTTATAAGACGCATCCAGGGGGGCGACCTATTTTTAAGGGGTCAAATTCAAAGTTGTAGGCCTACTCGTTAAGTTCCACTAAATCTATATTTGTAGGACTTCAGTCACAAATTAATTAATAATTAAATTGTTTATTTTTATTTGTGTTTACCGACCCCAAAATGTGTTATAGCTCCTTAATTCAAAGGCCTAAAGCATATTTTAGAGCTGCTATCTCATGCAAGGATCTGGAATCGGGTGGACGGACCTTTCCTTGTTGCAAGATTTTCAAAAACCCCATTTGATTTGTGGTTAACTGGTTAGTAAGGAGCGTTCGTCTTTATCAGGTTCAAACAAATACGACCTGTTCCATTGCATTGCATTGATGCGCACCTTTCGACCGGCCACCAACTCACACCTGAAAGGAGTCTCACCTTTCTCCAAGTAATTTCTCCTTGTGGTGGGTCTGACACCCGATATCCACACTGAACGGACTTCAACAGAGATTTAAAAGGACGGTGGTCGCGTTCCCATTAGACTGAATGGCAAATATCTGAACTAGTTTTTATTCGGAATAATCCGGCGTTCTGTGCGTTTTTTTTTTTTATCAACAGTTGGCAAGGAAAACTTCGGCAAGGATCTTTGATTACATCTCACATTTTGTATTTTCTTCGAATCGGATAGTCCTCATTTGAAGAGGTAAAGTGATTCAAATATGAAAACAACAAGTGCATCCATTCTATGGCTGGACATTGAATCTATGTGTGACCACTGAACCGGCACATGAAGATTGAATGAGCGTGTTTGGCACGGCGGCTGTGGCTCTGAATCCTCACATTGTATCAGCGCGTTACGCACTCGGCCTCCCCTGGACGCACTTATAGCGCACAGGATCGACTCTGCTCTTCTCTCGGGACTGACGGTGTCGTGCTATTTTGCCCACCATGGTGGAACACAGTGGCCTGGATATCATGTGTTTGAACAAGTATTGCAACAGTTCGTCCTCTTCGTCCAGCTCCGAGCACGAGAAGAAGACATTCACCAAGATCAAGCTCAACTTGTCGGCGGACTATCCGAGGAAGAGTTCGGAGATCCTAAGTGGCCAGTATGGCACCAACGTGCTACTGATCGGGTTGGCGCTGATGCTGGCCATTGCCCACCATGGACCCTCTGTTACGGAGGAGAACCTGTTGTCGTTCATCACATGCCTTATGATAATCCAGTTGTTGTGGATGATGTGGTACATCTGGATCAGGGACAGGAAGAGCGAGCTCCAGACGGAGAAAGATGTGCACGCCACGACCTGCTGGATAAGAGGTAAGTCTAAATGTTTACGGTGAGTAAACTTATAAACAGAAAAATGCCATTCATATATAGGCCTCTACTTACTGCGTTGAAGTGAAACCACTTCTTACTATGATGGTTCTTTTCTGATAGGTGGTCTGACTCTTCTTGCACTGCTATCATTGATCATGGACGCGTTCCGTATTGGTCATTACGTGGGCTTCAATTCCTGTGTGTCGCATGTGCTTGGAGTCTACCCTGTTGTCCATGCAACCCACACAATAGCACAGGTAGGCATACGTTTAATTACAACACTTTTTAACTATACTTTGTTGATTTAAAGCCACTTCTTCTCTGCCATTTCTTTGCGGGAAAATGTCATGTGATTTGTTGAGATGTTCGTTTTTTTTATCTATGTTAAAGATATTCAGCATTTCATGTTGGACTTACTTATAGTCCTCATTCATCTAAATTGTTGTTGTGTTCATGTCTTTTGGGTTTTATTGCTTAAGGTGCATTTTCTATGGTTCCACATCAAGGATGTCATCAAGAACTTTGAAACATTTGAGAGGTAAGCACAAAGTGTTATTTCAGAGACCTGAAAGAAATGTAAAATCAAAGTCCCATGTTTACCCTGTTTAACATAATACTATAAATTCAAAGGGACCTTTCCATTCATATATCCGTCCCCTAAATCTATACATTCTCATTAGATTTGGTGTAATCCACGCCGTATTCACCAACCTGCTCCTGTGGTGCAACGGAGTGATGTCAGAAGCGGAACACTTCCTGGACAACCACAAGAGAAGACTGTATGCACTAGGCTATGGAAACCTCACCATAGGTAAGGGCCAAGGGGTCGATTGCTGGCTTGTACCTCCAAGGAAAATACAATAGTCCACTTGAGAACTCACCTCAATGGATACACGAATGGGGAGAGAGGGGAGGGTTACGGCAGGGGAGGGGAGGCGGTTCAGACATCCCCAACAGGTCTTGTTTGTGTTGAGCACCTCTCTATTAGGTTTCAAGAGGGACACAGCAACCCTTTCCCCACACCCCAACCTCCGCTACCCTCCTCCCTCGACTCCCCCCTCCTCCGCCCTCTCCCCTTCTCTCCCCCCCCCTCCCGCTTGACCTCAGACGGCTTTGTCTCAGGAAAGCTACTCCCAAGGGTGCTGCAATTACAGTAACTGATACATCTAAGCCAAGGGTTGGGGGATTCGACTGCTGCTCCTCATATCCGGCTGACTGTGAGGCTGGCTGCACTCGGGCTGTTGTTCCATTTTTAATTAAAGAGTGCAGGAGCATGGTGGTGGCTTCTCTTCCCTTCGGGGTCAGAAGGGTGGGGGTGGTTGTTTTGGATATAGAAGATGCAGTAGAATACAGCAGTTTCACTCTAGCGCATGTGCTGCAGTGGTCACAAAAAGCTGTTCTTGAGTATATGCTTTCGTAATGGCTGGCCTCCAACATGGCCAGCCTCCAAAACATCAGGGAATTAGTGTAGGAGTATTATCAACTTATGAAGAAATAGAAAAAGGTGTGATGGGTCCTTTTAACAAGTCAGCCCTGTTATTTCCTTTTCTTGCTAACAAGACAAATACAAATGTTGATATACAGTATATATTTTATTAGGAAGTGATTCAACCACTCAGGTCATTGTTTTATGCTCAAAACTCTTTGTCTGTAGTCTTAGCAGTTATGTACGATATCCTACGGTATTACAAATCTACTACCTGGGTGTATAAAGAGCAATAATAAAAAATTGGGCTGTCTTTTCCAAATATCTTTTGTATGGTCACTTTTTTTAACAAAAGTTTATATAATAACAGTTTTGTATAATAATAAGTATGATTTTATAAAAATATGTTTCGTAGTTGGCACAACCTTGAGTTGTGTCAACTAATGGAGTTTTGTAAGGCTGGACATTTTTGGATTTTGTTGTCTTTTGCTGGAGCTGTTTCTCTGCCATCTAACTGTATTTGTTTCTCCATTTGTGTTGCAGTTCATTCAGAGCCTAACTGTAACTGCACCACCAGCGCCTGCTCCATGTTCTCCAACAGCCTCTACTATCTGTATCCCTTCAACATCGAGTACCACATTTTTGTCTCCGCCATGCTCTATGTCATGTGGAAGAACATTGGAAGGGTGATCGACCTCACCTCCAACCGCAAGAGGTCGGCCACCAAGAACCAGGGTCTGATCCTCGGCCCCATCCTGGGTCTGGTGGCCTTGGCCAGCACCATCGGAGTGCTGGTGGTCTACGTGATCCACGTGGAGGAATCCCTGCAGATGCGCCAGTCGGCCATCTCCATGTTCTACTGTTACGGTATAATCATGCTGGTTTTCATGTGTTCAGCCGGAGCCTCAGGTCTGCTCATCTACCGCACCGACCACATGCCGACTGACACCTCTGAGAACCCATCCAGGCAGCTAGACACAGAGCTCCTGTTTGGCTCCTCTGTGGGCTCCTGGCTGATGTCCTGGTGCAGTGTGGTGGCGGTGCTGGGCTCCTCCAGCAGCCCGCCGTACCGCTGGACCAACCTCATTTACTCTCTCTTCATCATCTTGGAGAAGTGCGTCCAGAACCTGTTCATCATCGAGTCCCTGTACCGCCATCGAGATGACAGGGAGGAACCCGATTTGCCAGCCACGCCCAAGATCTTCTCTGTGACATCATCCCTTGCCCCGCCATATAACGGCATCCTCAACAGAGCGTATGAGACGCCAGAAAGGGACTGTGTGACCATGGACAGTGAGCAGGTGGAAAGTGGACAGGTGTACAGAAGTCCAAGGAAGCCTTCCAAGGTGCCCCTGACCGAGGGGACAGTGGTGGAACCGCCGTGCACCAAGAGGCAGATCCTGAAGAACATTGCTATATTCCTTTTGATGTGCAATATCTCGGTAAGGTTTTCTGGCATGCTCACAGTGTTTCAGCAATTGAAGCATACAAGTCATTGCAGTGTATACATGAGTTAAATCTAATTGCATGGTTGTGAATCAATACATGTCCACATAGGAAAAGGAGAAAAACATACATTAAGGATTTGTTTTGTAAAAGGTTCACCAAAGTTTGGTTTAAGTTTTTAACCCTTTGACCGTTCTCTCTCTAAGCTATGGATCCTTCCCGCCTTTGGCTGCCGACCACAGTACGACAACGGACTGGAGCAGGAGGCCTTCGGCTTCAGCATATGGACCACAGTTCTCAATTTTGCCGTTCCCATGAACCTTTTCTACCGCATGCACTCAGTGGCTTCCCTCTTCGAGGTGTTCCGCAGGGCTTGATGGATCCCATGGAGAACTGACAATGATGGACCACATGCACCGAACATCCCGCCACTTGGGGGACAGCAGAAAGAAGCTCCTCACAGCACTGGTCCACGGCTGTGGCGGCGCTCCGAGGGCATTAATGAACGGATGTGACAGAAAGCCATGGTGACCCACAACATGCACATCCCTCTTTGGAGGGGTTTGATAGGCCAATCAATCGTTATTAGCGATGTGTTTTCTAAAGAATTGCCTTGTGTTCACGACGAAACAATATGAGGAACTGGATTGACAAAACAACCCTTTGGTGTGTCCTAGTATAAGAAAACCCTTCCAAACATTTGCACTCAATAGCTTTCGTCCAGCAAACAGGTGCCACATGAAAGATACATACATGAAATGTCAGCCATTGTTTCTCTAAGGGCAGCAGCATGGATATGCTGGAACTAGTCCACCAAACAATCCACTGAGACACCTCTTAGTTCCATTTCCCTGAATAGAGATGTGTGCTGTGAAGTAAATCATGCAGCAAAACATATGTTAATTTCTTTCACTTATTCTCTTTGCATTTTAAATGTTAAAAATGTGCATATCTTAAATGGATAATGTTCTCATCTGTTGCCAGCATATTAACTAAAGTAGGCCTACTCTCAAGTAATCGAATGCTACTACTACACTATAGATCTTGCTATGCACTCTCTTTGTTATATTCATAATGAGTTGGATAATCGTTCTCAGACCTGTACTAATGGAGTATGGACTTCTCAAGTGATTACATGTTGCCAAAATTGCCAGTCTTTATTTTCCTTTTTTTAATCTCCTATTCCGCCTAATCAAAACATTTCCCTTTGCTCAGAAAGACCACGGTCTAACTGCCCTAAAGGTTCCCCTCTCCATATAGCATACTGATAATACTCATTTAGTGAATAGGGAATTTATCATTTAATAGGTCTATGTCATACGGTGTCTCATAGACTGTAAGCCTGTAATCAATTTGCTTCATTACCAAATTATGGTAACTAAGTGAATGGCAGATTAGGAGGGTTAATAGACTGTTGTACACACACTACTGAAAAGACTGTTGATGACTACCAGTCCTCAGACAAATGGCACTTTGTCAGTTTACATCTACAACACAAAATTTGATAAAAGGATCCTATTCTGTGAACATGAAATAAATTTGGTAACAATAGTTGCATAGTTGTACTATACAATTGTATTTTGAATCAATGTGTTATTATGAGTTAATTTGATATTATTACATTTCTCAACCAGGTGCTATTTACTTTTTTTTTATCTTCCCAGTATTTGCCAACTTGTGGTCAATGCTTTTGTTAGTTACTCAATGCAATAGTATAACATTTATGTATATACTGCCATACAGATCAAAAATCATAATTAAAACACTGTGACAAGATCGTTCTGAAATTCTAATGAAGGTGGTGCTAAAATGAGTTCATTTATTTTCTTTTCACAATGTATTTAAATATACAGATTGCAACAAAATAAATTAAAAACTAGTTTCCTTTTGCATCGAAGGTGTATTTTCGATTAAAAAAATACGCAGGGAAATATTGCATCGGAGACTGTTCAAAGCATCGGAATTTATTTGCTATCAACTCTGTTTGCTGTTTCTGGTGTTGCAGAAACCACATGATGGCGCTAGGGTGTTATTTAGTAAGAGTGGTCTGAGCCGCTCTTCCAGCATTATCCTGCAAACCATAAAAATTGTTCTTAAGAAAATAGTATTTAGTATTTAGTATATAGTATTTTCTTAAGAACAATTTACTGGTAAGCATCGCACATGGTCAGATAAGATAATAAATGATGGGCATCGAATCAATGCCTGCATAGATTAGCCTTTCTTTGGATAAATTAATTGGATAATAGATAGGTTAGTATAAATATAGTAAATTAAAAAGTAAATTGCAAACAATTAATCAACTTTTTTCATTAAATATAAATATTTTTCTTTTAGTTGAATAACCAATGAAATAATATATATAATAATAATAATAATAATAATAATAATATATATATG
>JAOPJL010000026.1:10627072-10640161 GCA_027123545.1 Trisopterus esmarkii | reverse complement strand
CACACACACACACACACACACACACACACACACACACACACACACACACACACACACACACAAACACACACACACACTTTAATTGTTTATTTGAATCCACCAATCACATTACAACAGAGAGGATTCAAATATTTTCAGAGATGAGATGATACTCTCATGGTAGAGATAACAGCACTTCCCTTCTGTCTCTGTCTAAAAACACAACATCGGGGGTGTTAGGGATGTTACAGAACACATCAACAGAGCTGCTAAACCACTCGTGAATGTTTGTACATGAACACATTTTCTGGAAATACTTCCTTAACAGTGCTAGCAATTGGATTGACAATTCGGTCATGGCGTGCAATATAAAGTCCTTTGTGCCAGGGCTTGTTTGAAGGCCATCTGTCGTACAGTGACTAGGCACCTGTTAAGTGCTAGCAACGATGGCACTTACAACGGGCGAGGTGGTAGAATGTGTATGTTTGTTGGTGCAGCATACCTATGTGCTGTCTACCCGCGTGACGCATAAGCGGGCGCGCACACACACAAACACGCACACACACAAACGTTGGCAGATAATCAAGGAAAGAATGGTTGAGGAAAATGAAGGAAATGAGGGTGTGTAAGGAAACATCAGTGGACGAACTATATATATTTGGATATCTCTCGTGGGTTTTTTCAGATTTCTCACAATAGAGCTCAAATAAATACCCTACCCCGCCCACACACTGTCTGCTCGCAGTGTTTATAATTCCCCTACGGTGTATTAACCCAATGCCACGAAACTGCCTCTAATCCTCAATATTATAGCCAGCCATTCATTACACGCCAACCCATCCAAGCATGCTCTGTTCGCTTCTGCTCAGACGCTTTCAAAAAGACGGGGAACTCTGGGAAGTCAGAGTCAATGGTGGATTGGTGGGAAACTCCCTACATTGCAATGCAATGGACGCACGAACGGGAGGGAACACGGATGTCATAGATGAATGGTAAAATTAACTGCTCTTCTAAAGCGGGAATATTTCTGCGGTATAAAGGAGGACACACAGGAGACGCCATGGTGACAGGGCTTATACAAATATTCATGAAGAATGTATCTCACTCCATAGGGAGTATTAGTAATTGCAGAAGTATGAATAAAGGAATCCGGCAGTCTTCAAATACACCATGAATATGGTAATGATTTCAGAGGGGAACACAAACAAAACACCAGGCATATGCGAGCGAGTGCACGCACACACACACACACACACACACACACATGAAACACGGACACCCACACCCACACCGACACACACACACACCGATACACACACACCACACTACACCACACACACACACACACACACACACACACACATGACACACACACACACACACACACGTGGAGCACGTGGTAGCCAATGACCTTGAACTTCAGGCACAACAAGGACGATCGTTTAAGACGTTTTTTTTATTGTGTTTTCCTTTGCTGAGATCAAGTGGCAGTGTGACCGTATTGTGACTTCACGTGAAAAAGAAAAAAGCAATCACTCTGCCCTAGCAAGCGCAGCCTAAAGAGCATCAAAAACACTACCTGCTATACTATAGTAATTACTATTGAGGGGGGAAGCGATTATACAACGCTTGTAACTGCAATTCCTCATGCGTCGGTGGTTCCCGGGGCACAAAATATATACATTTAGTGTATGCTACACGTGAACCTCCTAAGACGGCGCAATTTGATTGGTTCGCTATCTCGGGATATTGGGCAATATCTCATGATTGAGATCTCCAACTCGGGATATTGTTTTCAACGCGTGACGGGCCTCATCACGCTAAGAAAAACAAATAAAACCCGTCAAAAAGTGTTATCTTGTTTATTTTGGAGTGTTCACGTGTTGTATATACTTAAACAGTTATTCACCTCAGCTCCGTGTAGGGTGAGGAATAGCCCCCTCGACGTTTGGTCTCGGGGACTATACCCCACTATCCACTTCGCCTCGGGCGAATAATTGTTAAACATAAATATACAAGAGGATGTATCATTTTGGAGATGGACTTCAAATTCCAGCATCTCCTCAAATAGATACCTCATTATTTTTGGCATGTCTTAACCCCGCCCACCCCGCTGCCCTCCCCAACGCAGGCGTGCTTCGTGCCCCAGCCCAGTAGACTGTCACATCAGTGACACGCGAGACGGCAGCACAGGGGCCCCACAGCCCTGCTCCTGGAGCAACCAAGTGCAGGCCCCGCTCGGGTTGACGCCTCCCTCCATCCCGCGGTAGAGCGGCGGCTAGAGAAACACTCACACTCAGTACAACACCGCGCAGTCTCTAGGGGGTATCCGTGCCTATATTTAGAAGCAAAGAGTTGGCATAAATAACGCTAATCTTTCAGCCGAGCATGGGGAGAGCCAACAGAGAACCCTATTAGCGAGGCAGGGAGACGGTGTTTCACGCATGCTTAGCAAGCCATGGGAGTCATGTTTTTTCATGCTGCTCTAAATGTCTCTACTTCCCGACATCACATATTGCATTACATCCATATTAACCTTTATGAGATGTGCACATGTGTTGGGACCGCGACTCAGTCATGCATGCTACAAAAATTACTGAACCGTCAAAAAAAATATATAATAATCCACGAGGAAATAAAACAACAACATATGTTCAATATAAGGTGATGCTGACACCATGTCCACATGTCACATCTTGTTATGGATAAAATACACAGAAGAAGAAGAAGAAGGGAAGATATGATCAAATAAATCGATTTTTGTTAATAAAGAGAATAGGATGAAGCAGAAAGGGTCAGGAGGGGCGAAAGCAGGAAGTGAGTTCAACGAGTATGACTTAAGAAAAAGGATGGAATGGAAAAGGAAAAGTCAGAACATAAGGGTAAAGAACAGAGTCCAATGATGTGTGGTGGTGTTGCCCTATTCAGGGACACAGCTGTTTCTGTTTGAGATCAAACAGGCCCCAAGAGGAATAGAAATAACTATATTTCCAAAACGAATAGGGTAACCTTGATGGCACTGCTGTTTTTGCAAATGACTCCACCTTCCAAACATGGAGATGTGTCAGGGCCAATATAAGTTGAGTTTGAATGCTCTTGAAATTAATTGGTGGATAAACCAAACCAATTAATCTAATGAAGCCCTGAATAAAAACAAATAGGCACCCTCATTTTCTCATTATATAGTGGAATGAAGTGAAATAGCATGCAAGCATACACACACACATGCTTACACTTACTTGAATGAACGGGAACAAAAGGCCCACCGCAAAATTGGATAACCAGTTTACGAGACCAGCAATCATGAAGGCAGCTGGCCGGTAGGACTGCTCAAACAGCTCCCCGGTCAGGACGAACGGAATCCCACCTGGAAGAAGAGGCAGGTCCACACCATCAGCAATGGCACACAGTCACCACTCACACAATTGTTTTTCTGTATATGTTTCCCTTAATAAAATACTAAAACACATTTCAAATTAAAACCATGCTTGGAGTGTGTCATCCCTGTCCTCCAAACCTAATAAATATATAATCAATGTATACATGATGAATATTATACAACCATCCATAAATACTAAATGTATTCTTCTTTCACTGGATATGCAAACGGACTTAACCATGCTTTATAGTTTTGTCAGACAGCAAAAACGCCTCCCAGGGTTGTCCCAGTGCCCCACTCTAACCTGTCCCCTGGTGCAACCCTGGCAGAGTCCCCCAGGAGGGTCCCAGTGCCCCACTCTAACCTGTCCCCTGGTGCAGACCAGCCTCTCCCAGGGTTCTCGCGGTGCACCACTTTAACCTGTCCCCTGGTGTAGACCAGCCTCTACCAGGGTTCTCACTGTGCACCACTTTAACCTGTCCCCTGGCGCAGCGGTCAAACAGCGTTCCAATATTTTACAAGAACCCAGGATGACATTTGAAAGTCGGTAGCTTATGACGTCAAACTAGGAGTTTGGGTTCAGCATTAAATTCTGCATGTGAATGTCAGAGGCAGCAGAGTTTTGTGGTGCAACGTGGAACCATTACATGACTTTGGAAGCATTTATCAGCAGCAAGGTTACTGTCCTGTTTGACTTGGTACAGGAATTGGTTGATTTCCAGATTCACACCAGCGATGTAAGGGAAGCATTGTAGCACACAGGAGGATGGTGATGAGAACAAGTAATATATCCATTATAATGCCACTATAAACCTTTATGAATACCCACTAAATAATCGAGCATTTATGGCCTGAGCGAAAACGAACAACCTTGAAAAGCTGTATGCTGTGCTGGCACAGCAATAGTTTGTTATGAATCAAATATTATGAATGGTATGACACAGGCAGTCTAAGCACACAGCAATATAAAAAGGCCTTTATCTGATGCAATCGATAGAAGGCTGATCCCATTTCTCCATGACAGAATAACAGATAAATGTTTTGTATGCATGTCCAGTTTAGCTCTAGGTTAATCCAAGGAGAACCGTGGACCGTAGGGATTTCAATGGAGGCCTGTGTGTCTGGGTGGTCTCAGAAGCTACACCGATGTCCGTCATGCTGTAACACAGCCTGCCATTAAACAAGCCTTGGATCTTTTTCACATTCAGAGGATGAATACTGAGCTACTGAGGTGACCCATTGGGCCGGGTTAATAAGGATCAGCTCTGTTTGTGTCCGGTAGCTGAGGACTGTAGGTCTTGAGGTGTCATCCCAAATTCATCACACTCTTTAGTGAGAACACGACCATAGGGCCAAAATACTTGGCACTACGCAGCCTCTACACATTTCCACGCTGTTGCTCAGATGTAGTCCTAAAGGAGCTCATATCTTCTTGCATGAAGTTAATACAAACACACAGGAAAGACTTCCAGGGCCAACACTCCGCTAATGAACATCAATACTTTCTGACATTGATAATTAAAGCAACGTGTTATTGGTTTTGTAATTAAATACTGACTCATTCCCTTGAGTCTTGTCACCGAGCCAAGATTATAATTTCATTATCAGACAGTGAGAGCCTTGTTAGATTTTTCAAAGAACAAAGCTAGCTCAGACAAAAAGAGTGTGATTGGCTCTTACAAGCCATTTAAAACTCTGCCCTGTCCTGTTTCCCATAGTGACATCACAGGTGGGAGTCACCACCCAGATGAACTCAATCTGAACGCATTTGGTATGATGATGATGATATGATGAACTATTGATATATCAATAGTTATATTTACTAATCTCTTACAGAAAGCACTCTTTAAACTTCAATAGGTCACAGACATTTGGCACAGATATCAAGGGTGTTATTGATATCATGCGTAATTATTAATTACCCATAACCACATGACAACTTTGAACAGACTCCTTACAGACTCCTCCTCCTCTGTGGAACCAGGTCCAATTCATTACATGCATTGCCGCTGGGAACACAATTTTTAATGAAGGTTTAATTAAGTCAAACAAACACAAATGATTGATTTGTCTTATCTTGCATGTAAAAGAATGGTGTAGAATCCTGTGTGTGAGCCCGTGTCTCCTAGCAGTGTGTGAGTGTGTCTCCTAGCAGTGTGTGAGTGTGTCTCCTAGCAGTGTGTGAGCGCGTGTCTCCTAGCAGTGTGTGAGCGCGTGTCTCCTAGCAGTGTGTGAGCGCGTGTCTCCTAGCAGTGTGTGAGCGTGTCTCAGCGCAGAGCAGAGCAACACTGCGCCGTAACGCTCCACCTGCCGCCACTGGAGCTCTGCTGCGGAGCCTGACGACATCCCTGTATATGCTGCAGGAACAAACTCTTTATTATTACTCTGTACATCAATAGAATCCGTACCTCTATTAGCATAATGAAAGTGATCTATTGAATCCAAGCTCAAACATCAAAGGGTTTTTAACCACTAGAAACACAGTCTTATTTATTTATGCCTCGGCAATAATTTCCCCTGGGATAGTATACAATAGAAGACCTAAAGACAAGTTATAGAAAGACAACAATAGTAATCATTATGAGAGTGGTATTTGTTTTCTACTAATTAATGTTCAATGTACAAAGGGCTGCTTATTCACCAAGTTGAATCCCCCAGACACGTCTTGATAGGGTGGTCAAAGACTTTCTACTTTTTACTAATTGAGCTTATCGAATCAAGTCTTCGATCCTTTTGAGCAGGTTTTAAAGCCACCTGCTTTACTGATCCCTACAAATAGAAAGTGGAAATTTAGGTTCGAAAGCCAGCACACTTTGTCTGTAAACTTTCTTTCTGTTGACTAAAACTGAAGTTTTTTAGCTCAGACGTGGGTCTGAGCAAAATAAAACATGACTACCCCTAAAATATATTTGCTTCGATAACAGCAGAATTGTGATACTGAATACAGAGGACTCTTTGTTCGGAAAGATAACCACACACATGCATACAATGTTTTTCAAACAGATACTCTGTATTAGAAGTGGCTGTTGTGCTATTGTTTGAAACATATCTCTAGGGAGCATCCTTTTATGAGTCGCTCCAGCTTTTTAGGGCACAATAATTCTCTGAGGAGAGATTCAATTATAACTTCTTCCTGCATTTCATGGTATGTGGAAGTGATAAAAAGTTTTACACTTACAATTGTTCATTGATAAAATAGCCTTTACAGAATGAATATTGCAGGACTGAGATTGTCTGGCGACGTTGGTGGGTGTGTGTTGACACTTGCGCCTCAACACAATGGAGCTTCTGCATACATTATTTGTGCGTTTCAATGTATCAGAGATGCATCAGAGACACACGATTTCCCCTCACACGCCAATCACCCCCTCATTTAAACACTTTATTTACAGGATAATGCCACGCTGGAGAATTGATGCGCACTTTTCAGCATCACCTCATCAATGCCCTAGGTTCTAGACACATCTCTCTCTCCAAAGGCTCCTGCCTCAATAGCACTCCACTTGCACTGCTACTCCCTCCATCTATCCAGAGAGCAGAGTACCCTTTTCAGTTTACTGATATATACTGCCCATCAAAGGTTTGAGTACACCTGTTTAGAACCTTTGATTCCATGATTAAAAATACCCTAAACTGTATTCCTTATTCAAATAGAAATGTCCAATAGATGTTGTGAACCTGCAGGTGGCTCTGAACAAGTGGGCTTCACTTGTGAATTTCTCACTAATGGCACTAGCAATGCGACACTCTGCAGCTTCAAAAAGTAAAAACCCCAAGGGCACAACATCATTTAGAATTTACAATTATTATAATACAGTTCAGCACTCTCTCGACCTATTCAAAGAACAGAGCGAGAGCAATACCAGTATGTATAACATTCAGTTTACTGACGCGCAACCCAGCCAAAGTTAAAAAGCAACAAAAACATTAAACAACAGTCCTTTCAACAATACAGTCGCCCGAATAGTGTCCATATGGGCTATTGCACGCATGTGGTGTGCACTCGCACGCACAACGAATACAGGAGACGTGGCCTCAATCGTTTTAACAATACAATTATGAGCTCAAACTATCAGCTCACTGACTGCACTTTTCAACAGAAGGCATGTATTGTTAAACAATATTGATTACATTAACTCGACCAGATATGACAATTTTGCCACCAATGTATTTGAGCCAACCACTTGTATTATTGATTGTCCAGTTTCTTGGCAGCTTTAACACAGGGGATGACTTTAGCTAGCATTTTGACATTCATTACTGACTAACCTAATGGTCCCATGCATGAAAACCATTTGTCGATATCTTCTGCAAAGGGTTTTCCCTTCTCTCCCTCTCTGCTCCACCCCTCCTCTATTTCCCACCATCCATCTTCAAGCAGCGGTAATGCTTGACAGTTCCCATTTAACGAACAAGCGTGCCACTAGGGCTGGGTAAAAAAAAATCGATTTAGAATCGATTAAATCGATTCCGTTTAAATTTTGCGATATCGATTCATAGGGCATGAAATTGATTATTATTATTTTTTTATTATCTGCTAGACATTTAGCAGGCCTGGCCACCGGGAAAACGCCTGCTTCTCTCGATGGCCAGTCCGGGCTTGGTGTCAGTACAGACATCACTGCTGCCTTCAATTCACGTGATCGATTGTCTAAAGTTCTCATAAGTTTTCTAGCACTATCTAAACACCACACACGCACACACGCAAAAACGCACACAGGCAGGCAGGCAGGCAGGCATGCACACGGAACCACCAGCAGAGATTAAAATGCAACCGAGTGCGAAAATAGGTACTTTCCTGTCTGGCTATGACAGACGACACACTTGGCATACAACTCTACTGCCGATACTTACAGGGATACCGGAGAGATTTGAGATTCGGGGAAAAGATGATTATCCGACCTCAAGACACACAGCAAGATTATATGTTGTGATTGATTTTTGTTTATTTTCGCATCCGTGTCCAATTATTCAGACTCAGTATTCAGTCACATTTAGTTTGAGTGTTCATCAGAGTATAACTGCACTGGCATTTAACGTAAAAATATATAAATCATATGCATTAAGATAAATGGTTTATCCTACCAAACCATAAAAAGCTCATAAATGTAAACATATTTTGGGGGGAATGAATGTTGTTGTTAGTTTAGAGGAAAGTGGATGTCCAATCTGTTTCCCATCAGTGTATATCACAGCGTGTTATTCCAGTACTGTTTCATGCTGTGTTCTGGTTAATCTCCTCTCCCCTGAGGAGCTGCTTGTTCAGAAAATAAACAATGCCTCAAAGTAAAACAAGTTTGACAACTGACAACTTTACAACCAATCATTGCAGAACTTCACATATTTTACGACATATATTTCCCTGTTGTATATTATATGTCTATGTATATTATATTATTTTATTAAAGCTACATCAGAGTTGCAAGAGAAATAGGCGACTGCTATAAAATAACAAATATAAATGATGTAAATCAACACTGCACTGCACACTGCTCGGTTCGCACACGCACCAACAGATGTCCCACACGACGGACACAAAGTAACAAGTCTCAACAGAATTCTGCATTTACTCATCTCGGAGAACTTCTCCACCGCCGTTTTTATAAACAGTTTCTAATTTCTAATCTTATCTCTTTTACTGGGGTCCGGACCTTGGTGAACTCATAGCTGGCTACGGGCACGCATCTAACTCCAGGACTGGTCTGCTATATGGCTTATCTCTTCCCTCTATTATCTCCCAAGTCTTCCTCCTATACATGACTCTTATACCTTCTTCCTCCCGCTGAACGAACTTGGTCAATGCATATTTATAATGATAAGGAGCAAGCACAAAGGGACTCATTTAGGTCTCCATTTTTTATTACAGCTTAGTACAGTAAGCTCAGGCACAGGATATAGGTTTGAAGGGTCGTTTAAGCCATCAAGGGACATTTGATTGTTTGGGGACCATAAAACTACTTTAACTATACTTTAACAAGAGCAAAATAAGTGGTTCGCAATTTAACAGTAGATGTTGGACCTGTTTAATGTGTTGGCTAATCATAACCAAAAAAAGTAAGAAACAGTTAATTAACAGTTAACTAATAATCTAGTTACCATTAATTTACACTCATTAATCAAGTAATAAGCATTATTATACTAACCATTACCCTCCCAATATTAACCAATGCATAAATGCATACCATAGTTAACTCTTTGACCATACAATGTAACTAAGGATTTGTTTTAAATGTATTAATTCATCCTAACTAGAATAAAATATCTCTCCCTACTGACCTAGTTTCCTTATAATACCCCAGAGAGCATTGCTCATGTTTCTGGATTTAATATTTCCCATTATCACACCAAATTATTTCACCATGACTCTGCAATTGAGTTTGGTCTCAGAAAATAGAACAGAACATTGTGCTAGCACGATCTCATTTCCCCTGATGCCATTTACACAGTGGGAACTCTAATACCGAAACAAGGAACACAGCAGCTCACAATGCTCCAGAAATAACCCAACGAAATGGTAACTTTGTTCCTCACAGTCAATCATAAAGCTCATGAGGAAATACCGAAAATATACAAAGCAAGGATCAGGTAGCCCTGAAGTGGCTTACAAAAAACACTTACTTTAATGAAAAACAGATTGCAAGGGGATCCGAAGCACATTTATGTTAAACTTGGAACATACGTAGTAGTTCCGCTTTTATTGGTTGGACTGTCATCACTTAAAGGAGCCTTAAAGGAGCCTTAAGCCGCTGCTTAAGGGATATCACAAGCATGCATTTGGATTGAGCAGGGTACCCTTACCAAGAAAAGGCAAGACTATTGGTGCTGGCAGCACTGTTACAGTGTGAAAAGACAGTAGCCAATGAAAGGAGAGAAGCTAATGAAGAAAACCAACAGTCTGACAGACCACCACGGCCCAATGAGCAGCGGGGTGAGCTTCCATAAAAATGGTTTCAGATGGAATTAAAGGCACCCAGAAGTGGTCACAGCAGCAAATGAGACACCATAATAACCGGAGCCTTTCCCCATGGATTAGGAGAACAGCTAGTTCCATAAGTCTGTGACGTATGGCCGGTTGTTAAGAGATATTTGAATTCTCAAATTTAAAACTAAAAATAAAGAACAGAGGCATGGGCCTTGTGCATCAGGAGACAATTGCAAAAAACATCCTCTTTATTTCCATGTTATTTATGTTTTCGCCAAAACACGAGATTCAGAGCCCCTGCTTCTCATTCATGGCACCGTGAACACACAAGATTAGAACACAATGAGCAGCTCATTTTTTTGCTGAGGGCTAACCAGAATGGAAACCGTACTAAATACTAATTAAAAAGGAGCAGAGACGCAAATGGAAGATCCTCCTGTGTGTGTGTTTTTGTGTTTGCATGCGACTGCGTGTACATGGGAATCACAAAGAGAGAAATGCTTAATGGAAAAAGTATTTCGAATATCACATTTGGGAAATGATTGTTGGTTCAAACTTTGTCACGCGTTTTCTATCAGAGTTCATCTGAAAGAAATCGATTCAACAAATTGTGTGTATTGTGGAAAAATAGATTGAATGAGCCAGACCGGCATATAACTGCACTGAATGTAATGAGCACTGTATTGTCAAACTGATGATCTATCAGACCTGTTGAACAATGCGTTATACAGCCTTCAGTGTCACGCAATATGAGAAAATAAAAAAAAAATACAGGCCGGTCATTATTTTTCATAGCACATGATCATGGATCACATGTAATGACACAAGCCCCATATATGCGGACTAAAGTCGCTATACGACTGTGTTTCTCTGTGTGTGTGCATAGATATACAGTATATATCTATTTGATTCGATTTTTTTTCTTTCTTTCCTTCCAACCTTTAAAGTAGTGCAGTAGTAGTTATTTTCTTGCTTTCTTGTATACTTAAAAGGTCCATGCAATTAATGAAAAACACAAAGGAGGGAGGTGTTGTTGTGCAAAGAATATTAGGGTGAGGGTCTCCTTTCATCTCTTTTGCAGGTGTTTTGTGTGTCAGCAGCTTTCCTCACTGCAATTACATACAAGACTACGGAGCGTTTCCAAAAACCAGGCTCCACTACTGCAGCTGCATTTGATGCCAGGATTTGCCACGCACCCACTCACAGCCAACGCTATGCCGGAAAATCCATTTCCATATTGTTAGGTACATCTTTGCGATTTAGTGGGACGGCATTAGCTTGCTATTGCATTAGAGGTTGCTGGTTCGATCCCCGGCACCTCCTAGCGTCGTGGTGTCCCTGAGCAAGACGCCTCACCCTATTTGCTCTTGACGAGCTGGCTGTCGCCCTGCGTGGTTGACTCCGCCGTCGGTGTGTGCATGAATGGGTGAATGTCAGTCAACACTATAAATGAGGACCATTAGTGTCAGAAGACAATTTAAGGCAATGTCATTTTCCATAAAGGAATATTTTATGATGGAAGAATAATGAATTGTTATCCCCTTCTCACATATTTATAGTGCACCCTACCACCATTATAATTCCGTAACACCACACACTGAAACATATCCCCGACGTGTTTACACAGCAATTAAAATGGATCATCTTCTCAAGCTTTTGAAAAATACCACAAATACAAACAATCTATACACTGAAAAAAGCAGGCCAGGAACTGTGCCCCCCCAGCAGAGAGATGTCCCAATTAACTTCTCATGAACCCCTATGTTACAGAGGAGTCCCATTGAATCAGGGACTTGGATCTAGCGAGGTTGGTACATTTTGGCATCAGAAAACCGAAATGTTTGCATTTGATTTGAATGCTGACGTCGGCAAGTGCTTCTGCTTACACTAATAGTTGTTCTTACAGCATGTAGGCGGAACAAAAATAAAGTATTTAACATAAGCACAATTTATTTATAGAAATTGTTGATGACTTAAGGATATGGAAACTTTTAGCTCCTGTCAAGGACGTCAGCTGTCAAACAATTGTTAGACCAATTCTCTAGTATCTTGACTGAATCCTCAAGTGACAGGGCATTGAATTGGCCCCTATGTGTGCATCTGTATTTTACATTTTGACAGGTTTCCCCATGTGGATTGAAAACCTCATCTATCCGAAGACCCTAAAGGTATAATGTGAAGCAACTCACCATCTTCTCCCAGCGGAGGGATATCTCCTCTCTGTACATTAGGGCACGTGGACAGTAGGTGTTGTCGCAGTAGCACTTTTGTGAGTATAAAATCCAGATAACTCTTTTCATCAAATATGATTGACACATTTTGGACAAGACTTTAGGCTTTGGTGATTTAGATTTTGTCAGTAGACGTAATGTGTCCATGTGTCTGGTGTTGATGTATGCGTGTGTGTGAACGTGAATGTCGTAATGTGATGTGTGTCAGAGAGACAGCGTACACAGGAGTGGTCTAATCCTGACTCTCCCTCCCAGAAGCCATTGTTTGCGGCACTTTATTTCCACTCAATAAAAATCCATTAAATCCATGGTAGAAGGGCACAGTTCATTAGTCACCCACACCACCGCCAGCGCCTTGTGGCAGGGAACAGGGCCCCTTAACAGTCCCACATCTGCAGCCATTGGACAAGAGCATCCCCTTAATCAGCGCCTTAAAGCCTGAAATCAGCTTGGACCACAAGACTACATTGTGGTCAACATGGCATTCAGCCTTCCGTCAACATAGCCTGTGTGTGTGTGTGTGTGTGTGTGTGTGTGTGTGTGTGTGTGTGTGTGTGTGTGTGTGTGTGTGTGTGTGT
>JAOPJL010000026.1:10612870-10623955 GCA_027123545.1 Trisopterus esmarkii | reverse complement strand
AGAGAGAGAGAGAGAGAGAGAGAGAGAGAGAGAGAGAGAGAGAGAGAGAGAGAGAGAGAGAGAGAGAGATACAAAGAGATGTGAGTTGTAAAATGGCACAGTGATCATTATTGTTAGTCATTGTAGTTAAGTAAATTGTAATTTCAACTCAAAGTAAGCAAGTAAGGATATATCTACTGTATATGTATGTTCTAGCAAGACCATTAGTTGTCGTTGTCTTTAGTCGAAAATTGGGCGTATATAACAGCTGGGCATTATATGAGGGATAACACAGCATTGCTTGGCTTCTAGAAGGAAGTCTATGTTATACAATGATTTTTATGGGGATTTAAGTGCAGTTCTCTGTGTTATGTTTTGCTTCCAATAAAATGTCATTTTTTGTTTAATAACCTATTTATGTAATGGCACTGGCACTATCCAATCATTTTCTTTTCAAAGTAAAGCACATTCTAGACCACTATTCAAGAAGGAAACACAGTTTCAGGAAAAAAACTTTGGGTTTGATAGCATTTAAAAAACATAATGCATCAAATGTTTAGTCAACAGCAGCTGTCATATCAGACCATTTGCGCTGGTGAAAATTATTATCTAGGTTCTTGGTATTGCATTTTTTGGTGTCCTGCAAAATGGAATGGGGCCACATTTGTTCTGTATGCTGAGATGCATCATTCACATGTTATTTTCAAGTAGTCTCTTTGTCATGATCGGATTTGGATGCAGTGCATATCAGACAGAACAGAGCTCTCCGTCTCCACAGAGACCGGCCTCTCTTTGATTTACCGTATCACATTAATTATGGGATATTATGTAAGCCTATATTATAGTCGATTAGGTTTATAACCTGCCTGCATTTTCTGTCTAATTTATTTCAGATGCTGACATGAACAGATGCACATATTGTCTTCCTATTGTGAAAGGTATTTGATTCGTTTTTTTGCCGTTGGGGTATTTGGCGAAGAGGCTGTTCCGCACCTAAAGACAGCTGTGATGAGTCCTGATCATTATTTTAAAGTCACAAGAAAGGTGGCCTCATTGTGTCATTATAAAAAGATAACATATATGATTTGATGATTCGATGACTATGGGTAAGGCCTGACGTATCACATTAGACTAGGTAAGATCTTCAAGGACAGGACACCCATAGTATGTATGCATGAGTGCATGCATGCATGCATGTATGTATGAATGTATGCATGTATGTGTGTATGTGTATGCATGTATGTATATGCATGTTTGCATGTATTCTTCTTGTAATAAGGGTCGAATTTCCCTTAGAATCCAGGATTAGTCCATAATCGAACAGATGATCGAACAACTCATCCTCCGGTTGCTGTCCAGGCAACCTATACCCCCTGAGAAATCACGTGTGTGTGTTTGTGTGTGTGTGTGTGTGTGTTTGTGTGTGTCTCACAATGTACAAACACAAAAGGCTTTATTATGAATGGTGCGGTCAGTGCACTGGCATTAGTAGTCATATCGCACATCAGCTATTGAAGATGGAAAGGGCATCACCTGAAGGAGCTTTTTAGAGAAGATGAATGCAATTAATTTATCGATGTGTGGGAATTTTTTATCCTAGCCACAGAGATTTGAAAACAGGTTTAGTATGCAACCGCTAAGCAATAATGCAGGAAACCAAAAAAGCAACAATAATATGAATAATGAGGCGAGTACTAATCAGACTACTAGTAATAATGTGGTTATATAAACATCAAATTAGAACAAAACATACAATAATTTAAGGGATCTTGTTTAGCAAACTTAAACATATTCAATCTGCATTTGGTTGAGCTAATTTAGGTGTGGCTAATTTGTTTACCAAGACACTTTTCTCAATATTATATGTATCCATTTTAAGGAGCTTTAAGGCAGAGATGCTGTGTACATGAATTACGATGCAATTAAGTACGGCCTGTGTGAGTATGGATTGGGTATTGAGTGGTTTACCTGCAGATTAAGGAAGACCGTTAGAAAACCAAAGCACACCGCCATTGTTGAGAAGCCAAATATCAGGAGCGGTCTCCTCCCAATTCGTTCGATGACAAGGCCCTGGGGATAGGCAGGGATAATAACATTGGCATCAGTTGTTGTGTTTTTCTTATTATGGCTGATTCAAACGTAATGGTTTCTGTTATTCACATACAGAGTTATTTGCATAAAAAAACATAGTGGGTTCGTTTTTTGTCTTTTGTTAGTCTCAGTAATTCTAAGTATTTAATTCTAAAATTCCCCTTATAAAATGCAATGTGCAATTGACTTAACCTTTAGAGAAGGAAACTGGAGAGGATGATTATGTGAATATATATACAGTATTCCAAGATCGGCATAAATAATTCACAGCCTATACTCCTGGTCCGACAAAGGCCAGTAGAGCAGACAGGGAGCAGCTTCCCCGGTCCAGGGTCCCTACGCATGGGTTGTGGAGACAGAAGACAAAGCTATGAGACTCTCTCCCCCTTTCCCACAGGCCCAGTGAGTCAAGCATGCCTGGTGCCGTCTCCATCCCACATCACCGGTGGGGATATGGAAGGTCGAACAAGGGTCAGTGGGATTTTAATGCATCCCTGTAACCCATGGCTTTCCCCATGGGGGCAGAACGTGATGCAGATACCGCATGGGTGGTGTGTGTGTGTGTCATTCAACAGCAGAGCTGTTGACTGACACACCCTGGGTGATGATGTCTGCTCACACCGGCATTGTTCCCATGAGGCACTGAGCTTTTCATCATTTTGACAATCAGCACACTGCCACACACAGAACACGGGCCAAAACCCCGGCTCGTGGAGCCCTTTGGCAGATGGATCCTGGAGCAGTCTGGTGTCAGTTTAACTCCCGCAGATAAGGAGATAAGAGTTGAAGGTTCAAGACAAACAAACGACGACAAGGCACAGTGCCAGTGTGACTGGGGATAAGGATTTGTAGCAGAGGGTGGTCCCCAATCATAATGGACCACTGGCAGCCCTCTGCTAAAAGCCTGTCTGGTGGCTGCCTGCACATTGCCTGCACATTGCCTGCACAACCTCCACACATCAGTAAAAGAGAGTGCTTCAGACGACCATAAACGTTTTTGGTGGAACCATACGCATTAAATGTTGGGGAAAGAAAAATCTGACAGCAGTTTCATACAGACCTTCAATAACTTTAGGATGTTTAAAGGCACTGCATTCACCATCAGTATACGTGTCTGAAGAGAATGAGTCAGATATTGAGCTATTGACTCCAAGGGTGAAGAACCTCACAGTAAACACACTGCAGGGTCAAAAGTGAACCCAAAGCTAAAGGCGGCTGTCAAGTATCGGGGGGAGAGACCTTAAAACACAAGTGACGACCAGGCAACATTCCTGGTGTTCACTCCCTCAAGGGACCAAGCGACGACGGCCTGCACCCCATTGGAAAGGCTCCTGAGGGATGCCGGCTCAATCTGGAACCCGACGCAGGGAGCAATTAAAGCAGGTACCAAACAGAGACTCCAGGGCTGAAGTGGAGATATATCGAGTCCCTCCAGAACAACAAGAATGGGGTTAATAAGGGGGGGGGGCACAGGGGATTACGGTCCAGCCCGACAGAAGTAAGAAATAAAACAGGGAGAATGGAAAAACAACAAGGCTGGTCCAGATGGTGTTCCAGCTGAAGTCGTTCTATTTTACCTCCAGCTTTAACAGTGACAATCTGCTGCTGACTAACATGCACAGTTTAATTTGGAAAGTTACTATGAAAAAGGCCTGACAGACACTTTCTATCACCACTACTACACACCTCTGGCATCACTGCCTGAAGTATCACTTCATGCAACATTTCCCACACCTTAAGACTCACAAGAGGGACCCAGAAGGAGGACATAAAACCCCGCCCTGGGTGATTGAAGATGATTAAGTTTAAGGGGAGAAAGCAAGGGGAATCGTGTATCGATATTCTTTCTTTCTTTCTTTTTTTAATCAACAACGTCACAATTGGTCGCAACACTAGGTACTCAAGTACTACAAAATTGTTAGAATTGAATGGGGGCCCATTTGGTTATCTGTGCAGGCTCTGCCAGCGCCGACAAAGCGTTCAATTAGATCAAGAAGCAAACGAGGCATCAAAGAAAACAGGCCACAGCTCGAGGCGCCAGTGGCCATTAACTTGGGGCGGCATATCGGTGTGGCCCCTGCTAAGACCCCTCTGGAGAGACACCAGAGGCAAATCAAGCTATCTAGCACACAGCCTCGAAAGCTTGCCCTGACATTAGTGCTCAGATTGTGTCTGTTGCATCACTAAACTGGCAAATAACCTCACAGGATAAAAGTATTATAATGACACAAATCTCGTGAAGCTGTCTGCGGCGTCTGCTCTCATGGAATCTGCACTCATTATGCACTGTGACACATCTCTAGTCCAAGGTTGGCATGGCAATGGGACAGGGCCGTGATGTAATGAGTTATGGCATATGCAATTTTTATATGAGATATGCAAACCATTTGTGAACGTCATGGTGGGGCAGTGGAGCACGTGTGTTTTATTCTGCATTTGATCAGTCATATCAATGTCATTGATGTAATTTAAGAACTTAAAGAAGAAGTAATTGACAATGGCAATAATGGCAATATTGACATTATACAGTTATTCTAATAACTCTTGACAGTTCTTATGTCCAATGATCTATTTTGATCTAATGATGAAAGATTTATGATTAAGGCTCAGTACCGACAGAGCATTTAGGCCGATGCAAGTGATATGTTTCCAATGATTCCTTATGAAGGGCTCCTTTGGAATATCAATATATATTTGAACTGAAAATGTAAATGCAGAAAATACACAACATAGAGTGGCAACCATAAGTGAGAAGTGCTTTTAAATAGCAGAAAGTGAGGATTTGCGTGTCAATTGATAATATATTCAACTGAATATTATCATTGCTTAGAAAAAGCATGCTAAAGTTTTCATTTGCTTTTGTGATTCAACTGTAGCTCCATTAACTTATTCCAATTCCTCATGAATACTTCTCCATTCCCGTGAGTATCTATTGCCAGCTTCCACTTGCACAAACACAAACATTTAAATTGTGGTTCCAGAATGCAGAAACTCAGAGCTCCCGCTCAGATTTAGGATTCAATTACCCCCCACACGCAGTACCCAAGGATGAAATCCTGGATAGCAACTCAAGCTTTTCTCATTCGCAGACCTCTTAGCAGAGAACACACATTATCCTCACTTTGTGATGCCTTAAAAAAATGAAATGGCCTAGTGCCGTCTCCCTGCTACAGCAGGTAATCTGGCGGCATGTATTAATTTCCCCGGAGCAACAATGTCGTTTTCTCTGCAACTTCTGTGGGCTGGGTGCTAAATCTCCCAAATGTCATCAATCACAATGTGTGGTATGCAAAGAAGCTGCTAATCTCTCCAGACAGAGTTTCATATTGAACAAAAGAGGCCCAATTGAACGGGTGAGCAACCCACTGTGTAATGGAGAATGTCCGGGTCCACACATTTGTCCACGGCCCAACAGTGCTTTATATGATTGTGGCATGTGATACACACAACCCGACTTGTCAGACTTTCCTGACTCTCTGGTTTGCCACTGCCCATTTAAATGCTTGACAGTCAAATGGGGAACACCACATATCTGATTTGAGTGAGGAGCTCCATACGTATAAATTATACATTTTCATAGAACCGTTAAAATCGCAGAATCCTGAAGAAACCTACATGCCATATTGCATAGCAGTTTCAGCATGCTGCTCACAGTGCACAGAAGGCAACAGGATTAAAATGGCTGAACCCTACAGGTTCCATGATGGTAATAAAATGCAAATAAGTGCATGATATTGACATTAACAATACTCACGTAGATTACCCTGGAGAAAAAAGACCCTTCTAATCTTTGAAGATTCCTTCTTTTAACATGATCCGTTAGATAATCTTTCTGGTTTCATATTTATGAAGCTTTTCAATTAGCTTTTTTTATGAGCCCTGCGTTCTGACCAAATGTGAAGTCAAAATGTTTCATTAAAGTTGACAATCTTCAACATGTGCTTAGAGGGCCCGCAAGACCTCAATTTAACTTTATTTTTCCATTAAAGCTATTCTATTTTGTGAACCTAATAATCGTATGCGGCCCGGCCCAGCGGGGCGTAGGATTTTGATGAATATAAAAAATTAGTTCCTACAAATATAGATAAAAAAAAAGGCTTGATGGGGTACAACATCACCAGGCAGCAGAGACAGCACTAATTAAAGGAGCATGGGAAAAGCAAGTTGCTATCGTTTACTAGCAGTATCTGATGATGCAACTGGACAGGGACAGATGGGGATGAAAAGGGCTTAAATAAGATCAGGACAAAGCCAACTGGCTTACTGCTCAAATGGGCTAAATGTGTAACCTCTACTAATAGTAGAGGTTACATATATACATGTTTTTCTATTTATTTTCCTTCATTACCATGAAGCTTTAAAACTGTGTTATTTCACTATCGGTTATCCATTAAGAGCAACATATTGGCCACTGATTAAAGTCCATCAAAACCAACCTGTGCTGGCCGCTGCCAGATTCTTGGCCACTGTCCACTCCTTAGGTCCTGACTCCTGGCCAACATTGATGTGTGGAGTCAGGCTGTTCAAATAGATGCCGTTCACACAAGTCAAGTGTTAAGTATACTCACAGAGACAATGGCTGCCAGTGTTTCCACGGCGCCCGTGCTCAGCGTGATGTAGGGGATGATGTTTTCTGCAAAGCCGGCCTCCGCTAGGATCCCGTTGGTGTAGTACCAGATCTGCGAGGAGAGCACACATCACGGGTCAGCTTTCACACGCACCATACCAGGGCATCCGTTTCAATGTACACATTGTGCAGCCGAGTTCCGGATAAGCAGTGTCTCTGCAGTGGGCAGGAAGGGACAGTGTGGAGTGGACAGGAAGGAGCGTTGGGCAGGAAGGGACAGTGTGGGGTGGACAGGAAGGAGCGTTGGGCAGGAAGGGACAGTGTGGGGTGGACAGGTAGAAGCAGTATGCAGGAATGGACAGTTTGGGGTGGACAGGAAGGAGCAGTAGGCAGGAAGGGACAGTGTGGGGTGGACAGGAAGGAGCAGTAGGCAGGAAGGGACAGTGTGGGGTGGGCAGGAAGGAGCGTTGGGCAGGAAGGGACAGTGTGGAGTGGACAGGAAGGAGCGTTGGGCAGGAAGGGACAGTGTGGAGTGGACAGGAAGGAGCAGTGGGCAGGAAAGGACAGTGGTCAGCAAGGGGCAGTGGGCAGGTAGGGGCAGTGGGCAGGAAGGGGCAGTGTGGACAGGAAGGGGCAGTGTAGACAGGAAGGGGCAGTGTGGACAGGAAGGGGCAGTGTGGGGCTAAAGGTGTCTCATAACAAATGACCTGTTGTGTTTCTACGTGGCTATCTGACACTCCTCTGGATTACTATAGTCCATAGACCAAATAACATTGACTATCTGTAAAAACCTATTTCTATTCAAGGTTTTTTGGATCAATATATGTATAGAGCTTGTGTCAAATCAAAACTACACATTTGAATGTCTGTTTTTTAAAATGGCAGTGATTACAAGGAGATGTCGAAGCAGACAACGCCACAGGAAGAGAAAAAGTAAAATGGGGAGAAAGGCATGAATGTTAATGATAAGAGAACATCAGGGGGTACCCAGGTATCTGTTGTGTCAAGAAAAATCCTATTTCATGCAAGGAGCTTTCAATTCAAAATGCTTGTTTGTATAACCCTTCCCTCCCGCCACGTTAACCTCTTCCATGGAGCTGTGCTGTTCTGGAAGATTGTTTCCCATCGGCTTCAAACGAGGCAATAACAGTAGGGCCAACTTAATAGCTCAAAAGTCACTGATTATTTACTTAGGCCACATAACTGTGACACGGCTTGAATTATATTAGGCAGAGTGCATGTAGTATAATTGAATTCCATGTTGTGAATGAATGTTTGCTTGTACTTAATCTAGCTTTACGGCATTTTGGGTTATACTTCAGGTTTGACAGCATGCCGCTTTTAATTATGTATTTTACAAGTATTGCAAGCCTGACTATTAGTCACAGTCCAACTGGTCCAGACTCCACTTGGCTCAGCACACCAATAACAGCTTTGATGCCTTATTTAAAGGTAGCAACATTTTTTGGCTTCCTTTGAACACAGCAAAAAATTGCTCAAGTTCAGCAACTCTCATGGTCATAGTCCCTTCATTACTGGGAAATTGACGGATGCACAACGCATGGGGAGAAACATAGTGAGTTCTCAAATGAACTGCAGGTTCTCAAAGGTGATGAATAACTAGAAGATATGTGAAAATGGTTGTCAAAACATATATGCAGTTACATGGCTGAATATATTATGTATGGTCATTATTGGTAATTCATAAAGCAATACATATCTGTTTTGAAACAGATATTCTGCATGGGCAAATTTTTTGAGGAAATCTGCTTGTTTGCATCCCAGTTGGAAGCACTATTTTTTGTTGAACAAATGTGTCGATCCATATTCAGGAATCCAATAATATGAGAAATATCAATGGGAACGTCGGAACACAAAATATCCCCCCTCCTTGCCATCTCGTTCTTTACAGCTATGCATAATTTAAAATTGCTTATGCATGCTTAATGAAGCTCCCTGGTGAGGGGGAGAATAACTTTGTGCTCTCCAGCACCTCTGCCTCAACAATGCCATTGTTATTTGAGCCGCGGGCACATAACTCGGGGCAAACCTTCACACTCAAAATATCATAAAGAAAATGTATTGCGTCTCACAGCGTTGAGGCCGCAGAGCTGATAACACGCCATGGTGATGACGACGGTGATGAGCTGCCAGCGGACGGCCGGGTTCCGGATGAGCTGGGGAACCGACACGATGTGCAGGTTGCTCTGTGCCTGGCCCTCTGCGTACACCTCCTCCAGCTCCTTGGACACGTCCTTCTTTCCCAGGAACCGCTGGAACGCTAACGCATGTGACACAAACACAGGGTCCCAATCATATGAGCCAAAGTAATGTAGATAAACCAGTGCATTTCGCACATGGCAGGGATCATACAAGAATCTCACGATGAACAATTTGAAGCGCTGGACAGAGACGATGTTCATCGTATTGATAAAGGCTCTCATGTGATGCCTTGTGGGAGAACCTCTTTGGTTCAGAGTGTGCACATCCCGGTGCTTTTCAACACACTGCACATAAAATGAGCACATGCACAGCATGACTCCTTAATTAATTCAATGAGTTGCATGAATGATACCGTTGGTGGTGGTTTGTAATGTGGAGGACGGCTGCCTCTCCTTCACTTATGAAAGCGGCACAATTATAGACCCCCCCCCCCGCTCTCCATGTCTCAGAGAGGAAGGGTTTCAACCCTGCTAGACTGACAGCACGCCCCAACATGACACATCGCGATTGATAATAACTCCCGTTCACTTTGTATGTTATGCATCGTTGATGATCTTTGATACTTCGCATGCCACAAGGGATTGCGAAAAGGCGTGTGTGTGTGCGAGGGACAGAAATATTTGGGTTGACTGTGGTTGAGACGGTTATTTGATTTTGTTTGTAGTGGCTATCGATCACCGCCTTTCAGGCGATTATTAAAGATTCACAGCCCTAGTTGTTGCAAGCCAGACATCCAAAGACTAATTTGCTGATGCATATTAGCCTGAAACCTCCCAGTTCATTGATGCTTTTCAAGGGGCGATATCAACGGGTGTGGACCAAAATGCCTCCGAACACAACCATTCAGAGAAACAAACTTCTGCCTCATCAAAGGCCTCCCGCCTGGTTGTTTATTAAAATGTGTCAACATTGCTCCCATAGGTCCTGTGCTCCTCTTTGCAGTCACAGTATCAAACCTGCCCCTTGTTAGATATGCAGTTGCAATGGCCGAGGTCTGCTAGAAGTCTGTCTGAACGTGGGATATGACGCAGATATTCAAGGGGAAAAACTTCCCTCCTGAGCAAATTTGTAAATAAATAGTGTTCAAATAATAAATGACCAGTTTTAACATGAACACAAAATAACCCTAATTAGAGCAAACCATGTAATTGCATTGAACATATGTGTTGACCCTGTTGCTCCAGCCGCTGGGGGTAAAAGAAGAAAGCTAGGCAATGATTGCATGCTCAGCTCAGATTCAGAGTTATGTGCACAAGTTTCACATTTTACTCAAAGGTGATTCGCCCTCTCCTATCAGTCCACCCAGCTGGAGCTTTCTTTCTGAGCATGCCGGACTCTGAATGTATTTGAACCATAGGCTTTAAAGCGACCGAGGTGTTGACATCCAGGCCAATCCTCATTATTTCTACCAACAGGTGAGAGAGGATCACAGTATTTTTTGTTTTGATGTTTCCGTCAACTTAGCTGTAGCATCACGGTGGCACCCCACTTGTTTGTGTATCAACTAGCTTTGCAAGCAATGCAATTAGCCGGGGAGTCGTAGGGGGCACGGCAACGAAAAGATTCCATCAAGACAAACAAGTTGACTTCCACCGAAATATCTTTCAAACATTTCAGAGGAATTTATTCCTCCAATCTGAATGGAACATTTCTTTGCCTTCACCAGACAATGATCAGATGGCTGAACTGAATCTTTCGTCACAGATTATTTCAAGCGTCTCGTTATCTTCGTAAGAAGGCTTGAAAACACCCCAAGAAAAGAGTGTTTCTACTTTCCAATCTCTTGCTGTTGTGATTACTAAGGATAATGATTTTTATCCCACCGAGTCTCATTCATTGATGCACGCACATGGACGGCATCAGTGTATTGATGGAAATGGCTTTAGCTCTCTCTTTTTTTACTATCTCTATCCCCAATCGGATGAGTGCTTTAAGCAAATGTTACCATGTGCATTTACTTTCAGGGTCATAATGAATGAGTGGCAGGGGAGGTTTGAACAAGATGCAATTGGATCCTTGGATAGCAAAGACCTTGTCCAATTCTGTTCCTAGGATGGTTCCCTTTTGTGAGATCCAGGAGTGTGATGCTTGAGGGATGTAGTAAAGTCCTACTTGCTGGAGTATCTAAACAGTCGGCATTGCATAAAGTGCGCCTTTTGATAAAACATTACTGTCAGGTTTTATTTCACAGAAATAACAGCTTTTCCATCCTACAGAGATGATTG
>JAOPJL010000026.1:10557964-10581867 GCA_027123545.1 Trisopterus esmarkii | reverse complement strand
CTATTATTGCACCCTAGTCTTTCGGAAAGCACGGCATATGTGTTAAATTACCGCGCCAAAGAATAAAAATAAAATGGAAAAAAAAAGGCATAATAAGACCCCCCCCCCCCCCCCCCATTAACACCCACTACACCTGCAGGTGACAGTAATTGACAGGCAAACACAGTAAGGGCCACCGTTCTGTACATTTTAGGAATGTCACCAAAATGTTCTCAATCTAGATTTAGCCCAAAAAAACTTGTATCTCTCAACTGCGCTGTGCCCGATACAGGCATATTCATTTTAGCTTGAACTAAGAAGGGCTGGCCAACGGAATGTTGTGCGTACACGTTTCCCGGTTCTGTGAGGCCACAGAAAGAGCTTTATTCACAAAGTGCTTACCCCTCCCTCAATTTCTACTCGTGTTGTATAGGTCACAACTTGGCCATCTCATTAATGGGAGCTTATCCCCCTCCCCCACCCCCCTACAACAACGGCCATTCAGGAGGTGTTCGCAGACAGAGACCAATCATCATATCGATACTGAAAAAATATTGTATTAGACAGAAAGTTGTGAGTTCTAAAAAGGGGTCTGAGAGTGTGCGTGGGTGTGTTTCTCTCAGTACAGGATAGTCCACTGCTTGACACAGGCGTCGTATGAGGAGGTCACCAGGGTGTGGTCATCCACCCAGGCCAGGCTGGTGACGTGATGCAACCGGTGGGCATCTGTGGAAATCAAGAGAGAAACGCATGGGTGACCAGGGAGAGGGTTGATAAAGGCAACAACAATTCAACATATTTTCTTCTTAATTCCTCTGGGGAGGACTTGCAGTAGCTTTGCTTATCCTCAAAAAGACAAGTCTCACTTCCTTCTACCCCATTAGAGCATTTTTGCCCAGTCCCAAGGGATGTAGCAGAGGTTCCTGCCCGGTTACTTCCCTCATTACGGTGGCTACTCTAGAAGCCATTTAAAATAAGGGTGTTTTTATAGAGAATATAGACGCTGTCTAAACTAGCTAACATTAACTTTATTATTTTTAATTTAAACACACACACACACACTTTAACTTTACCAACATTAACTTTATTTTTTTTTATTTAAACACACACACACACACACACCACCACCACCCCCCACACCCACCTGGGATCTTAAGCCTCTTATCAGAATCGGAGATTGTCCAGATGTAAACCATCATGTCCATGCCACTGGTGGCTAAGTGCTCGTTGTCAGGGGCCCAGGCCACAGAGACTATTTTAGCATGGTGACCATAGAAGTCATCCTTGATCTGGGGAAAAGAAACAGGAAAGAGTCAAGAAATGGACAAAACTCAGGAATCAAAACTAAATCACACTTGCTTTTTTGCAGTTTGGATGTCAAGACCATTGTCACATCAGAAAGCACTCCAGATGACACAGTATTGAGCCGGAGGTAAAAGAAAGACAACAGGTTTGAATGCCCACCTAACTGAAACGTTAATCCATGTCTGCCAAATCAAGAGACAGGCAATTGTAGTTCAGCCCATTTTTTCCCCTTCCAATTTCAGGATTGTCAGAAAAACTGAGCCTAAAGAAAACGGTTAATTTGCTCTCCTTCCAATGTACGCCTGGACACCTAACAGCGTTTCCCTGCCATTGTAGCGTGTGTGAAACAGATAAAGTTTAGCGACGTAGGTCACAAAAGAGCTAGCGTACCGCGTAGTCGTCTGCCACCGTGAAGATGCGCAGGACCTTCTTCTCGTCGGTGACGGCCAAGTGCGCGCCGTCGTGGGAGAAGGCCATGGAGGTGACCCGTCCCGTGGCCTCCAGGGTGCGGCCCTCGTCCTTCAGACTGTTGCCCTGGATGGAGTACAGGCGCACCTTGCCGTCCTGCAGCGGAGCAAACATGACATACAGGGATTTGTATTTGCATTGCGGTTACGGTGGTGTTAAACTTCGCCACCCCACCAAAGTCTGCACTTACGGCACCCCCGACAGCTGCAGTAGTGCCCCCGGGATGAATTGCTCCAGTCTCTGGCTCGTAGTCCAGCTTTTCCAGAGTGAAAACTTTCTTTTTGTCCTTCAGCAACACGACCTGTTCGCAGTAATCGGACACATTTAAATTTAGAAACCAAAACATTACAATAAATACCAGCAACAATGAGACTGACCTTTTAATAATAGGTTCATAAAATGAACGTAAATGAATGTAAGTTACTGACTTACCAGGTCAATGCAAACTACCAGCGTATAGCCCCCTGGTGCTATGGACACACACTTAGGCTGGGCGTCCATCTTCACCACATCAGAGGCACTAGAAAAATAAAGACATTACTTGCCAATATCCTGGTAAACCCATTGGTACGTTAATGAACCCAAGAACAACGTGAGCAGAAGTTTGTGTGTCCATAGTACCTGTATTCCTTGGTTTGGATGTCGGTGAAGCGCACAGTGTCGTCCATGCCGCAGCTCACCAGCTGGCCGGCCTGGTCGACCACCATCTTGTTCACTTGGTTGGTGTGGCCCTTCCCCTGAAGGCAGTCATTCTCTCCAGTTTCCGCATCCCAATAATGTGCAAAGTGTTAAAGAACATAAATAGGGGTAATTGCACCGCTTCCAACAATTAAAAACAATGTCCCTCACTATGAAGGACGGGTTTAAAGCTGGCCATAAAAAAACTGTAAACATCCACAATCTGACACTACATTTGATTAAAAGATATATGGAAAAAGTGTATGGTCTCAGTAGGCTAACACTAATGTAGCTTCAGATACAATCAATAATGCTGATGGAAAACACATTGATACCCCGCTGGCACATAACAACATTGATCCAACATTTGGCAAATTATAAGCAGCCCCTGACGCTGAGTGAGTGCAAATGAAAGGATATTGATGTGTCCATCATGACTTGCAGAGAAGATGGTTGCCTTCCCGTCACTCTTGTGAACGGTCACACAATGGACGGATTTACTGTGACCCTGCAGGACAAACAAGTTGGCAATACATTACGATGACTTGTATTCCTTCAACGTTTTACAACAAAAACTAAACCAAGAGCTTTTAGTAATGTGAGCAGAAATGGGCCTTTGAGCATCATAGGCTTAAAGCTATTAAGGACACACACACCTTGATGACGCGGAGGGGCTTGTCTGGGTTGTTCCTGTCCAGGTAGTTGATGTTGCCCGACAGGGAGACGCTGATAAGGTGGTCCTTCTGCCACAGGCATCCCAGCTGCTGGTCCATGACATCATTGCCCATGTTGAAGGTGGTGACGGCCGTGCCCGTGCTGACGTCCCATAGCTTCACCGTCTTGTCCCCGGAGGCGGAGATCAGCTGGGAGCTGTCGGGGCTCCAGGACACCTGGCGGTGAGGTTAACAGACATGTCACGATGCGACAAATAACGTACAGGCCACCAGCGGCTAGAGAAAAAAAAAACCAAGACTTGCACAACGTTTGTTTATCCGCAGGGTTTTGGGAACAGGAGGTGAGAGTTGGGCATCAAAAGGGTTGTTGGCACAACATAGGCTCAACCTGCCTTGCGTTTTGCCATTTAGTTGCCAGCGTGCCATCAGTCTGAGCTTCAGGTGAGGTAATTGTATTTTGGCAGTATGACGTAAAAAGACACTTACGGCGTAAACTCCCCCATTGTGGGCTTTCTCTCCCCCAAGTGCACAGACTTTCTCGCCGGTCTTTCCATCACATATGAGGATCTGTGAGGACACAAACCACCATGGACATTTAGATAGGTCCCATTTTGTATTAAAAATGAAAAAATATATATTCTAGTGCATCGCTGTTGCCAGTAGTAAATGAATCGTAAAATGACAAATCATTAATAAAGACCAAAAAGGATGTGTTGTATAGAAACAACTTTGTGAGATAGAGATAGAGAGATAGATAGATAGATAGATATACACACACAAATGATTTGACCCATTAAGGTTTAACAATGATGGTAGGCTACAAGTCAGAAGTCTAATATCAAACTATCAATACATATTTACGTGTATGAATCAAAATTTAGTAAGTAAGTTAAAATAAATATTCTACAAAACATAAAATAACAGTTCATAACTTTACTGTACTATACTTTACTTTAACATTACTGCAAATGAATAATAGTTTATTCTCCCCGAGATATATTAATTATTGTTATAGTAAACCTGCACCTTCGTGACGCCTGCTAGAGAAAAGGTCAACTTCCAAATGTAAAGTCGCTAAATTGTTTGTAACCTTTGTTTCAGATATAATTTCTGAATGTTAAGAGCACACATACTTAGAAATAGTCATGAAAGGGCAATGCTCCCCCACGGCAGCTCTAAAAAAAAAAAGCAGGGTGATAACATCAAAAGCCTTAAGGTCTTCTACTTACCAGCCCATCAGCTCCAGCTGTGGCGAAACGGTTCCCATCAGGGGAGAATCGCACACAGTTGACAAACCGCGTGTGGTCCTGAAACAGGAAAAAAAACAAAAAACAAAAATATATTTATAAGGTGCATTTCAGGCGAGTCGCCATTTACGTATCCCATCCACAACAATGTATAAGAGCTCCCAAGTTTAAAATCCTACTTCTTCACTTGAAGCTGAACTGTCTTGCACTATAAACATTTTGGGCAATATCAGGCCACGAGAGACAGATTTACTATATGTTTTCCTCTACTGTGCGCTCCTTTCCGAGGAACAAGATCATAAAACACAGCCTAAAGCAACAACAAAAAAAATACAAAACACAACAGAGAAGACTCTAAATCAATCAAAAAGAACAACGAAACTATCCTCATAAAATAATCCAACAAAGATGTGTATCGACGAGGCTAAAGAGAAACGACCAAAGCTAGGGGAGTAATCCACGATTTCCCTATGATTGTTCAGCAGGAGTTTGTTTATGCTGCCACACACCATGCTCCGCCCTTAAGATATGAGTTGACACCTTTAATGTGAACTTGAACTTGAACGGAGGCCCTTCGGAGAAAGCCACAGTCATGTCATCACTGCCAGAGATGAGGCGGTAGGGGCGTGAGGGCTTGAGGTCCACAGAGTTGATGGATTTACTGTGTCCAGCCAGCTCACCCACTGACGACCCAGAGTCCCACAGGAACACTGCTCCAAACCTGAGAGGAAGAACGGTAAAAACAACTCAAAGGAAATGCATGTCACTCCAACCATGTATACACTGTGCTATTAAAATATAGTTGTACAGTCAATCCAAAGCGACCTACAGTGAATTGTTTCTCTCACACACCCCAAAAATGTACTTAGGCTTGACTCCAGGACAGATGCGTATCCAATGCTCTGTTGGTTCAGTCATGTCCAGCAATTAGACACAATCACAATCACAATCAAAAGCTAATGAACCACTTTGGGCTAGGGTGAGGTTAGGTCCCCCATCAGCAAATCTCCCTCAAGCCATGTAGACATTAAAGGGGACATTATGAAAACATTTTTCCTGGGATTTGGGGTGTTATTTTGTGTCTCTGGTGCTGCCACACGCATACCAAGTTTTAAATAAGTCTGCACATCCTTTGTTGAGTGAGCTATGCATTTTTGAAAGTACCACGCCTACAGTTTTGGCGCGGACTCTTACGTAGGAAGCAGGTACATTTGAATATTACAACCCACTTCCCCCTCCCCCTCCCATCACAGCATAAATAAGATTTTGTGGACCAGCGGACGAGCGCTGGGCGGAGATTAGATGTCTAATTTGTCAGTTTGCCATGTGATTGCCTGGCAGGGAGTCCGGCGGAACTGCCGGACTGCCGCCGGAGCTCCCCGGGGAAGAGGGTTCCGGTGGCAGTCCGGCAGCGCAGCTCCGGGAGTACAATCCCTTTCACCACCATGTCACGGTTTAATCTGGACTTCAGAGAGCCAAAGCGAAAGCTCCATTCCCCCCAATTCTTCTCAACCATGGCCGAGATAATCCCCATTACGAGTCTTTACTTGTTGTGGAAGTACCAGAGAAAGACACAGTCTTTATGATTCATAATATCATCCGGAGGCCCACGTAGCTTTTGGCCGTGATATTAGATTATATAGATACCTATATATTTTTATTATTATTAACTATATTATATTATATAAATAGAGTTCCGGGAGTCAGCAAACGGCAACAGTCACTTCTCCTCAATGCTGCGGTTCACTCTGACCGCTCATTTGTATGCAATGGGCAGCAGCTCATTTGCATTTAAAGCTATACAGACACCAGAAACAGCAAATTCTGAAGGGACTGAAACAGAGGGGAATAGCGGTAGGCAAGAATTATTTTTCCAGCAAAAAGCTTCAAAAACATGTTTTCTGGAACTAACATACTATGTTTACTTGTTGGAAAAAACATCAGAATATGTCACCTTTAACTATTGTTTAAATGTCCATGCTACACATTTGCTGATCATCATGAAAAAAGGCTATTACAACCCATTTGGTTTCACGCCCATGTCGTAGTAAAACCCAAATCACTTGACTGACTCACTTCTCGCGTCCCTCCCCGACCACGGCCATTCTCTTGCTGTCTTCAGTCCAGGCAATATCACGGATCTTCCCGGAAAAAGGTTGGTACTCGTACTTCAGCAGGTGCTCCTTCTGGGTGGTGTCCCAGATACGGATCTTTCCCGACACATCTGCGCAGATTACGCATGTTCCAGAATTACTGAGCAAACTTCTGATGATAGGGTTTGTTAACATTGGTGAGGGAGATGTACGGCTAGGGGGTAGCTTACCTCCAGAGGCGATGTAAAAGCCACTGGGTGCATAGCAGGCGACAGTTACTTGCTGTGCATGCTCCGTGTAGATGTCTGCTATAGATGGATTCTGTAGAAGATGAATGACATTACATGTCAGTAGGAGTGGAAAGACAATAGAAGTTGGTGGTAAGATAATATTAACTATTGAATTACATCAATGTTCCTGATGACAACAGTCTTTCCGTTGGCATAGAGAAAGTTGTTCCCTTTGGGATCCCCGCCAAGTACTTTGGACACTCCCCTCTCCATCTGCGGGAGACTGGCAAAAGTGTGCTCTGAAAGGTGGAGGTAAAGAGAATGAGACATGTACACATAAGCATGGCAATATACATATGGTTAACAGGGTTCTAGTATAGTGATGCATTTCGAAAGTTGTGTTAAGGCATTATATTTATATATATTTTGTAGCTGCTAAACCTGGAAAAATAATCACGACCACTAAGGCTACGGCGAGGACACGGGTACGTATGGGTATGGACATGTCATAACAATGCGGACGTAGCCTCCAAGAAAACCATGGGCAGATCTATAACATGCCATTGCTACGTAATGCTAATGCCCAAATCCTGCGGGTTTCTGCTATTCAGCAATGGTATATTTAATCGTACATCTGCAAAACACGAAACGACAATCTATCTTGGAGGGCAGATTTCATTCTATTGCACGAAATGCCCAAATTATCAATTGGGCGAGGTTAGTTACGTTAGCTGCCAAACTGCTAGCTGCCTAGACAGCTCATTGTCCCCTATTCTCCAAGTAAAACAACAGTGCTTCCTTTCAATATTCATTCTGTAAGATCACAAATAATAAATACTTACTCGATTCATACGACATTTTCGCGATTGCTTTTTTGTTTAGGCCTCCAGATGAATGAACCAGTGCACACACCCCGGTTACAGACAGACTCTCTGATCATACAAACACGGAAGCCAGGGTAGCTCGCGGAATGCCTGTCTATGACCATATATAGTCATCTCGGCTCCTACGCGGCAGCTGTCAGCTGCCTGCTGGTGAGGGGACGACTACGTGCATTAAATATACAGGATATGGTCAATACAGATCAGATCATCATCACAACGGGTTGTTTCTCTCATATGTCTCTATTTTAACCACGGTGATGTCCAACTGTGCATAATAAGCAAACGTGTACACAGCATCACCATCCTATTCATAGGAATAGGATGGATAAGGGGAAATCCCTTATGAGGCCAGTGTGATTTTTAGCCTACATTCTTCTGTCATGGAGAAGGACTTGAATGTGTCCCCTTGCCTCGTATGGGCCATAATAAGAAATTTGTAGGTCGACGATGTTCCTTTATTGTCCTTAAATTCAGACGCTTTGTATTTGACACTTTGTATTTTAGTCATTAGTTCATAGCTGATCATATTGGTACGCGACCATATTGTAATCATGTGATAAACAACACGAACAGTTGTAGAAATGGTCTGGGTGACTTTCGTTTTCCCTGCATTGACTGTATATATTGGGCTATTTCAAACTTATTTTAAACGCTAAACCCTGATACTAAAAACGAGTCATCTGGGCTTCGTATCATTGTGTGGCCTACTCTGATAAGATCTGAATAATATAATGCGTCACCCATTGAACGTGAGACTCACGCAAATGATTGTCTTCACACGCTCTCTCGCCACACTGCAATACTTTTTATGGGCCCCAACTAACACATTTATTTGATTTACCTTCAACCGATAAATAGTTTATCAAATAAAACTTTGAAATGTCTTTCTAGTCAACCTTTTAAAGTGTTAAAGGTTGACACCGCTGACACCGAATTTCAAACATATTTTTGACTGTTTGTAAGACACATACATTCCTATTTTCTTTTTTGGCTGGGGATTTCAAGAGATCTGAGGCTGGGTTTTTAGGCGATCGGAATCGCTGGGTTATTCAGGCGACCTGATTGGCAGGGTGTTTCGAACAATCTGATTGGCTGAGTTTTGAAGCGATCTGATTGAGTTTGGATTTCAAGCAATCTGATTGGCCTGGTTTTTCGGGCGATCTGATTGGGTTTTCAGGCAACTTTGCTGGCATTTTCAGGTGGTTGGACCAGAGACTATGGTTGGACTCGCCGGGGTTTGCGAGCGAACGGACTGGCTACGGCTTTTCGGACGGGGTGGGTTTTTTTTAGGGATCTTATTGGCAGTTTTTTTTCGGGGGGTCTGAATGGCGGCGGTTTTCAAGCGATCGGACTGGCTGCAGTTTCAAGAGATCGGATGGGCTGCGGTTTACGAGGGATCGGACGGGCAACAATCCCTTTCTCTTCGCTGTCATTGTTCAGTCTGTACTTCAGATTGATGTGGAAGTGGAAGAACCAAAGACGTTGGAGAACCTGACACAGTCGTTGGAGGTTCATAATATCATCCGGAGGCACACACAGCTTTTGGCAGAGCCATTGCAATACATCCACTGTAAACACTAGCGCATGGCACCGTGTACGCAAGCTCAGGGCCACACCCCCACCCTCCATCTTGACCCGCCTCTAAAAAACGCCACGTTTGTGGAAAGCTCATTGTGCTACTTGCTCGTAGTGGCTGTAATTCTGCACCAAGGTTGAATTCTTGAACGTGTTCAAATACTGTATTACTGTCCCACTAACACCTTTATAAAGCATCCATAAATTGGCATGCCATGGGACCTTTAAAAAAATGGTTATTGGTAAAGTGCATTACCAATGCATTCCACTATGGGCCGCTGATGATGTAGTAGGATGTTTACTGCGATTTTTCGAGTTATACACCAACGAAGAAGATCCTTCCTCACGTCACCTTCACTTGCTGCAATTCTCCGTAACGATGGCCGCCGCCTTGAGAGGGAGTTTGTTAACATTGGTCAAGGTGAGTGTTTCATGATGCTTACTCGCATGATCTATGTTGTAAACACATCTGAATTGAATCTGTTACCGTGATTACCATTGTAGGAGGACGATACTGGTAAATATAGAAGAAAAAGACAGGATACACGAGTGTGTTTAACTCCTGAGCCACTAGCATACAATTGCTTATTGAAGAGGGAGAAATGAACAGCATGTCAAAAGTGACTCGGATGACAGCAAACAAATTAACCCTATTTCCACGGAATTGTGTTTGTTTGATATAACGTTCCAGCTATTAAATGGCTAATTGACTAGTTCTCGTCTTGTTCGAGTCAGTAGTAGCAGATTAGCTAAATGATCGAACTATCATGTCATCTATATGTTCATTCAAATGAATCACCCTGATTTTGACAGCCGCGGTGATTAGATGGTAGTATCAATGGCTGCACAATCGAGATGCTTTATATCTGCTTTGATTACACACACACACACACACACACACACACACACACACACACACACACACACACACACACACACACACATCCAGGAAATTGAACATAACATTTAAATATATAAGTTTTTTACTTGATGGATGCTAAATACCCAGATTTGAATGACACTGAATCGGTCCTCCTGTTTCTTGTCATCAGGGTCTGGCTGGCCCCAGGTGGCAGCAGATGCCCCTGAGACCACTCAGTGTATCCGCAGGTCTTTGTGCCCCAGAAACATCCCCAGCCCGGGCTGATGCCACTTTCAAGGTCACCATGGTGCCAGGTGACGGTGTGGGGCCTGAGCTGATGACCGCCGTCAAAGAAGTGTTCAAGGTATTCTTTTAACCCACGTTTAGATTGGCTATTATAACTCAAATTGAATTATACATTTGTTTTAAGTTACTGTGATCAAATTGACCATATCTCAATCCTAAGGCAGGAGATGTTCCAGTGGAATTTGAGGAGTTCCATCTGAGTGAAGTACAAAACATGGCCAGTGAGGAGAAGCTTGAGCAAGTGTTGACCTCCATGAAGACCAACAAGGTGGCCATGAAAGGTACCTTGTTGTTTTCTGCCCTCCATTTACCCTCATGTTTAAAAAGTATAAATCAAATTTACTCTTATTTGATTTCTATTTAATTCTTATAATTCCCTCAAGTTATTGTCACCCAAAGAGTCATTCTCTGTACTAGACCTTAGTATTTAGTGTCACCTTGTCTAAGCCCCTGGTTTACCTGGCCTTTTAATGAAATGTTCACTGGCCCTTTTTGTGTACTCCTAGGCAAAATTCACACACCAATGGAGTACAAAGGAGAACTTGCTTCATACGAGATGAGACTACGGTAATTGAAGCATTATGTTGTGGATGGGGGGGGATTATGCTAATGCAGTCTGGCTGTTTTTTGTTGGTTTGATCTGTTCCGGTAACTCTCCCCTCTGTCCACTTCCAGGCGTAAATTGGACCTGTTCGCCAACGTTGTGCATGTAAACAGCTTGCCAGGCTACAACACGCGCCACAACAACCTGGACCTGGTTATTATCCGTGAGCAGACGGAGGGGGAGTACAGCTCCCTGGAACACGAGGTAGACGTGCTTACCAATAGGAGATGGCTGGCATTTATCTCTGCAAATGTGATTCCATCCATCCATCCTTAACCAACAGGGATTTTTTTGTAACTTTTTTGTAATTTTCTGTTTTTACTATTTTAAGAGTGTCCCCGGTGTTATCGAGTGTCTGAAGATTATCACCAGAGTGAAGTCTCGGCGGATCGCTAAGTTTGCGTTTGACTATGCCACCAAGACGGGAAGGAGCAAGGTTACTGCTGTGCACAAGGCCAACATCATGTAAGTATATTTTCTATGTTTTTAATTGAATTCTAATTTCCATGAGTAGCATGTCATCTTGGAACAAACTTGGAGCACATTTAAAGTTATGCATACACCATTTCATTTCAGGAAATTAGCTGATGGCCTCTTTCTGCAGTGCTGTTCTGAAATTGCAGAACTGTATCCTAAAATCAAATATGAGACCATCATCATTGACAACGCTTGCATGCAGGTATGTTCAGCACTACATCTGGTCACAAGATGTAATTATGACAACGCTACATTTTCTATGATATACAAATTATTGACGATGCATTATTTTATAGATGAAGTAAGGTTTTGTCCTCATTTCAAAATAAATGTTGTCGAGTCATATTGTGACATTTGGGGGGTTGTTGTTTTGTTTTGCAGCTGGTGCAGAACCCCTACCAGTTTGATGTGCTGGTTATGCCCAACCTGTACGGTAACATCATTGACAACCTGGCAGCAGGCCTGGTGGGCGGGGCTGGGGTGGTACCCGGCGAGAGCTACAGTGCAGAGTATGCCGTCTTTGAGACCGTAGGTTTTAATTTAATGTTATTTAGCTTTGTTAAGTAGTTTCAAGAGCTCAAGTTATTGATTACATAATGGCTTTGCCTGCGATTTAGTCTTCTCCATGTAGCTTAGATGGTAGAGTAAATTGATTGTCCATTCACTTCCAACACAGTTTGCTTTTGCTTATATTGTTTGTTACAATTTGGATTAATGCCGTTTCAGCAGAATATTCATGCTTTCAGTCGCCGACAGTGTCATATTATATTGTGTCAGTAAGATATTGGGATATCTAATATCTTTGCATATTTATCCAAAGGTATTATTATTAAAGGTCAATGATTTCCATATTAACAATATGAGAAGCCAAAGCGATGAATAGTCTGAGCTGGCCATTTGTCCTGCTATCGTTTGGTTGACTGTCCTTGTCTCACATCCTCCTCCCTCGTCTTTGTGCCAGGGGGCCCGTCACCCTTTCGCCCAGGCAGTAGGCAGGAACATCGCCAACCCCACGGCCATGCTGCTTAGCGCGGCCAACATGCTCAAGCACCTAAAGTAAGTCATGTTTTGTACTTCACAGGTCAAAAAAGCCACCACAAAGCATTCCCATCGTGACTATCCAGGCATTGAATATCCAAGCCTTTTTAAGTGTGCACTTTATTAGCCACGTGTTCTAGGCGGCTTACTCTTGACTGACTGCATTTTCCTGCAGTCTGGAGTATCACTCCCAGATGGTGTCGGACGCTGTGAAGAAGGTCATCAAGCAGGGCAAGGTAAGACTTTGTGGGCTCAACGGCGCCTTTTAATCCATGCCGGATCATTTTGCTGCCTGATCCAATGTCTTGATGAACTAACCCTACCAGCATGAACTCTAGAAAGTGTCTGCCTCCTGCTTTGGTATGGTTGGCCATTGGATTTTAAAATTGTTTCTTTCTTCCTCCTCCTCTTCTTCTTCTGCCTTGTCGTCTTCTGCTTCGTCTTCCATATAAATTGGTCATCGGTTTGAAAGTAATCAGATGAATTAACTTTTTGATAGATTCATTAGTTCTGATGATAGTTGCACCAACAGTCCCAGACACAAGAATCTCTTAAGGATCTAACCTAACTAACGGCAGGCTTGCATAACTTTTTTTACTGCTGAACCATAGAAGATCACTTGTGTCCCTGCACCTCTAACGCCTCCTTCAAATCCGTTTTTTTTCCTTGGCAACTGATAACTTTGAACCAGAACCGCATTTTTCTTTATCAATCTAAACTTTTTTTTAGCATCTACAGTCACTGCTAACATTTCTGAAACATAACATCTAATCAACATTTTTTATTTATTACATTTTTCTATCTAAATCCTGACCTAAGTGAGGATGGGATGTAGACTTTGGCAATATGGATAAAATATCAATACAATACAATACAACAAGTTATTCTGGTACTACAATAAATATAATCTATTTTTAAAGATACCATGTATGGACATATGCTATAGCTCCTTACCGAGCTATGCTGAGATAAACTGATTGTGTTACACTTTGCTAAGACACTTTTTTTCTACTCCTAAGGGAATGTACACATTTATTTTCATCCAATGAGCCAGACAGCAGTGAGATCACTCATCCATCTGCAACATGCATGTCACTCGCATGATAATGTGAATGCCCTTTGTCTTGGAACGCCTCTTGTTTGTATGCTCCGTTGAGCTGTCAATACGTAATTCTATAAACCAATTACTGAACCATCAAATACTAACAAAACCAAAATTGGAAGTTGTTTCTTTTTAATAGCCTGGTCCTACAGCAAAATATAATGAAAAAGCTATATATAAGCCATATAATGTTACATTTACATATTGAGCATGGATGTGAGCTGATCTCTAAACACCGGAGACGTTATTTATTTAGAGAAGTGACTAACTCTGTGTCAGGCCGATCCCAAGTTCCTTTTCTTCACCTGGATATGACATGGCAGTTCTGGACCTACACCTAAAGGGCTAAAGGTCAAATGTAAATCCGCATGGATGACATTTTGAATAATTTCCGTCAGCCTCAGCATTAAAGTTTAAAATGTTATTCCAATATAAATATTATATCCATTCATATTGATTAATGGGTCAAATTGGCCCAATGGTGCAGTGCCAATAAGCTGCTTATCAATTGAACAAATGAGAAGTGAAAGAGGACTGTTAAATAGATGAGGAGAGAGAGAGATTCTGCCTGCAAGTTGTTTGAAGTGCCCTACCTTTTCCCCTCTCCTTTACTCTTCCCCCCTCGAACTTGTGTGTGTGTGCATGTGTGTGTGTGTGTGTGCGTGCGTGTGTGTGTGCGTGCTGCTGTCCCAGGTGAGGACGAGGGACCTTGGCGGTTATTGCACCACTGGGGACTTTGTGCATGCCGTAGTGGATAACCTGCGTTTCCGTCCTCGCCACTGAGATGCTCTCACCCCCTTTTTTTGTTAAAAGTTTGTTCTAAGTTCTACCCAAATGTTAAAACATGTATGAGGGTAAAACATTAATGGCACCAAATGACTCCACCGCCCTGTGTAATGGTTTGTTATTGGATTGCTAAAAACATCGGCTGCCTGTGTGTGGTCTCACACTCTGGAAGAATATTAGCTTTTTTTGTTGTTTTGTTTTTTTACAGTCACAGCTCATTTCCATTTAGATTTCATTATCTGTCTCCCAAATGAAATCTAGTGCTGAAATGTGTCTCAAAAGATTGAATGCAAAAGATTTGTTACTTTTTTTTTTTATTATAATTTGATGTACATTGGTTACTTCTTTGTTGAAATATTCCATCAAGGTGTTATTTGTATAAAGGATCAGTCTTATGTTCTCTATATCCAGGTATTTTTCCACAGCAGATTAAATGTTGCAGCAATGCATTCTGGGGTTCTCATTTGCCTTTAGTTGTCAAATGATTTTTTTTTTAAGTATGCCACAGCAAATTTGATTGATTCAAACATGAGGTTTAAATTAAAACATCTTGTGTGGAAATCCATTGTAGAAATAAGGACATTTATCTTTGACCATGAGTGATCCCAAACCTTATCCAAAGGACAAATTATTTGGTTCAGTGAAACCTTTTATAATGCTTTCTGTGGAAATCATTAGCTATCACTTGTTTAATCTTAGTGTAACCTGGAAAAACCAGTGGGAAAAAGTATACAGAATGCATACACTACAATGCATTTATTAAATTGTTCAAATATGACATTCCTGGTAAAGTGATTAACACTGGACCTTTTACGATCCTAGTTTTAATTATTGGCATATATGTTATCGATGTACGTGTATACCAACCCAATGATGGAAACAATCAAATGTTGGCTGCTCAATTATAGTTTTACAAATGGACATACTAATTCAACATTCATTTGAACTCTCTGATTGCATACATTTTCTATCGCAATTCTTTGCGATGATCAGAGAGATGTCTTTCATGTTTGACACATGTTTGGCTTGAAGAATCTGCTCGGGTTCCAAGCAAAGAACATTATAGTTGGGTTTTAGGCCATGGAACATGGCCCAAAATACAACTGACTAAATGTTTCCATGCAATAATAAAATCTGACGAACAAACAGCTTGACTAATAGCTACATCGTTTTGTTTTACTGTTATAGTCAATGATGTCTGCTTTGCTGACCATTCATCACTGTATAAATGTCGCAAGGGGTCAAGTGACCTGAGGTCTGCTGCTATGCAGCATACGGTATTGACGACGCTGTGCACTGGCATGTCTTTACAGAACACATGTTTATTTGCAATGGATATACATACACGTGCATCTGTCTTCAGAACTGATGAACTGCTTTAATTGTACAGCCATATTAAAGGGAGTATTTTAGAATGTGAGGACAAGTGTTGCGCAGCTGTGTGTGTGTGTGCGCGCGTGTAACACATGGTTCTTGTGTTTTACAACAGGTGCGCACAGGCGACCTCGGAGGCTATGCTTCCAGTGACGAGTTCACCCGGGCCGTCATCGCTAGCATGGCCGTCTGAGTATTCCGCATACAGAAGAAAAGAAGAAAACTTTCCGCCGAAAACACGCACACATGTTTATTTGTGGACCATGAAACTTAAGTAGAGGTATATCCCAAAACAATGACTTACTTTAAGAATGCAGGTAAAATATTAAGCAATGACTATGGTGATGTTGGTATCTGCATTCAAGTCATCCAGCTAAATTAAATGTATAGCCTATGTAACATGGATTCTGTTATGTTATAGCTCTTTGTATTTGCAACATAAGGCTTTGATGCTTGGGTCAAATATCAAGAAATATGCATAATCTGTAATGTATTATTTATTCATTAAACATTTTAAACACAAACTGCTTGTTTCTTTTGAGCACTAAAAGGAAAATAAGATTTATTAAATCATATCAATATTACGAGACTGATTCATAGACAAATAAAGCACTTCCCTTTTCTATTTGTCAAGAATAACAGTTGTGTTTATTAGAGATAGTGATCACTGAAGGAAAAAGCAAGGACTCCCAATAATCTATAGGGTTCAACTGCATTGTCTTAAGGTATATCGTTTATTTTCTTCCCGGACATGAAAGCAGAAAACGGACCCATTCATAATAACACAGACCATTGCAGTAAACAGTGGCACATTGACTATGGCCAGCAGACGTCGCACCATACTACGGATCAAAAACTTGGCGCTGGGGCCTGGCCAGGGAATGTGCTGCTTGCTTCCCATTCTTCCAATGCAGACATACAACATGGCGGACTAGAATGATCGTCTGACGCGCCCGGATACTGAGGATAAACGCTGTTGTTCCATTTTTTCCTCGTATAATACGGAAGACGAAGAAACTACCATCTGTAGTACGCCTTTGGGATCGCGTTGGGAATTTCAGGGGGCCGCCCTAGCATGTTAAAATAAACAGAATAGTGGCTCCTCGGATTGGAAGTACGAGCACCAGATCATTCCTATCGCACAGGTCGTCCCCCTCTACCCACCCCGCTCACACACTCTGATCCTGGGGTGTGGAGACTGGGGGCCGGGGGTTGAAAACGTGGAACTAGCAAATATACTATTTCAACGCCTCACCTCATCTCCAACATTTCCCCTCGCCCTGTACTGAAGTTGGGGTGAGTTTGTTTTTGTTGCGCACGCTTTTCACACATTACATTACATGGGGGACTACGGCATGTTTGGTTCTGGGGAAACCTCGGATCCAAGTACTTTTTGCCTCTATAGGTCTGTGTAGAACTGACTGTTTTCCAGTGCAGTCAGTTCGAGAATAGACTTGGAAGCAAAGTCAAGTTTTCATTCCGTGTTACTTCTGCGGGCCGAATCCAGCGTCATTAATCTAAGAGCATGATTGTGCCCATTAGACGGTCTCCTGTCCCACCACGGTACGATACCATCTCGTTTCCGTTTACAAAGTACTTATTTTTACGGTTTAATGAGGTTATAGATGGGTCGGATCTCCCGAGAGCCAGTCAACTTTGTGAATGGTAAATCACGGGGGAACTCTACCCTGATTGGAACAACATGAACATTGTAGAAGTGGCAGGGAGGGACATTTTGGCGAAGGGGATTCTCCAGTACAGGGGGATATACGAGTCTGACAAGGTTTAGAACATTCAAGTCGGGAAAATCTCTATTGAGCATGCTGCGTTTTGTCCAACTATATCCCTTTATACACCCCCCTTTCCGTTGAACGAATCTTGAGGTTTCGTCCACCCTGGGAAATGCACTTTTATCAGCCGATGCTTTGTTGTTACATGTTTTGAGAGGGTGTGGAGCGACCCGGGGTGGGTGGAGTAACTGGGGGCTTCATGAGAACCAGGCCAGGAAGAATACGGGATCGCAAACATCTTCCGTCCAAATCCCAGCAGGTTAAGAGTTTTCTTAACGTAATCCTTGAAACAAAGCAGCCCATATCTACTCAATCTATACAAAGACTCTTCTTATCAAAAACTTGCCTTTATACTACCAAAAGGTCACTGAGAATCGAACCAAGCACACCGTATCTCGTGAGTGTTCAGACTCTACTTGCTGTCAGAGAACCTGGCGCAATAGTTATGTATACACTGGCATATTTGGTCGTTTGCTTTAATTAGTACACCGATTTTTAGATAACGATGTGCTTTGCTGAAGGGCAGAAGATGTAAATTGCTGAGGATTCATCACATGATTCTAACTAAAGGTGAGCTGGATCAATTGCAGCAGTTTGATGTCATGATGTCATTCCACAGCCAGGATGCAGCGTGTCACATCAGGGATCAACTGCTGCTTCAATCCTAGCCTATCGCTAGCCTCAAGCGTTTGGCAAGTAGAGCTACTTACCGCATCCCTGTCTCGATCCGGGATGCAATCTCCGCTTTAGTGAGGTCCTCATGTTAGGAGTCAAGATCATCCACGTGCAAAGCTCAACCTTGTTAGGGGGGGGTGTTTAGTCATCCTGTCAAAGCCTGCCAGCAGGCCTACCTTCGTTGGTCAGGTCTGCACACGTTACCTTACCTCCTCTCAAAAGTTGTATGTCATCCATCCATATTAATGTTGGGTGGGAATCGCTCAGCAAAATGCTAATCCACTTAGTTAAGCAGATTCACTCCAAAGCATTGCTGTTGCAATGTCAGACAAAAAGGCAGCAGGCCTAATCGTCTTATCTTACTCAGAACTATGTATTCCAACCTATTTTTGGATCTAGGAACTATTTATGGATGGCCGTTCTGAAGTTGATTTGATGTTCTAGTGTTAGTGCATTTAGCAATTGACTCACCTTTTCAAATGAGCAGAGCTTTTAATGCCTTTCTGGAAAACTTGGCAACATTGAAGTCTAAAATAACTCCTGCTGGGTGATATTTCTAAATGTTTAGGCCACTGACAATGTATTCAGTTGGCTCTTGGGTGGGGCAGTATATCTTTTTTAGTTTCCACCTCTAGATATACATATTTTAGAGTAAATAAACACTGATTCAATGTCTATTAGTGTAAACATGGTAATATTACGAGGTTATGTAGTATTGCCTAAAGGAGTTGCCCTATTGAGTGTACTGTCATGTCCTCAGTTACAGTGGTGAATTCCCCAGGACGGTGAGCAAATCCTTCCTGTTAGCTATATTTCACTTTATTCTAGCACTGGTGGACTTTAAACCAATCAGATAATGTATTGCAATGTTTTATCTTTAGCTTATAAATATTTCATTGTTATAGGCTTATTTGTGGGCTAATGGTTATGTTGTATCAGACGGACCTCGGTTTTAAATAAAAGGAGGAAACTGCATATGGAAAAAACACAGTTGCAAGACGTGAACCATTTCCAATGGACCTTTCCCTGTGAAGGTTGGCAGCCTTGAGTAAAAGCAGAATGTACATTTAGAGTTTGTAAACATTACCACTGACCACTGCAAACTAAAACAATTTAAAGATTAAGCAATCCACATTGCATTATTAAATCACAACATTTTCTGTCATGACTACCTGAAATTTGGAAGTGTAATATTAATGAACCAGCTTTAATAGCCTATTATATACATGAATAAACAGCTGTGGTAAGGCTGTGTCCATTTGTTTCTGGGAATATCCTTTTATGGTATCACCTTAATTCAAAGACATGAGAAAAAACCTACATGATGGTTTTTTTCTCAGGTAAAACAAATCTGTTTCATATTATTGGACTTTAGTGCTGCTATCCCTGGGCTCAGTCTCCAAAGCTTTTCTCTCTATATTTGAAAGGCTTTATATTTCAGGAAAAGGAGTTGAGGTCAATCACATATTTAAAAGCTCAGTTTTCATCTCAATTGGAAGAACCAAGCATCATTAACCACCCATTAGTAGTGTGGTGCTTGGGTAAGAGCTACAGTCAACAATAGTTTTTCCTCTCCTTTTTAATGTGCAAGTTAAAATTTACATTTGATCAGGAAGCCATACATGGTGGTACAAGGGTGAAGTACTTACTATATGGGAAAGCAAAGCATACAATGCTATCGTGTTGATGGCCTTGCACCCTGCATGGAGGGCAGAGAGAGCGGCTTGTGTGGAGAGGCCACTACAAGTGCCTCGACATCCTCTCTCCGTCTGATGTGGCCAGCCCTGGTCGTCCCCTGGCTTTCTCCGTGGGACACACACACGCACACACACGTACTCTGTGTGTGTGTCTCTCTCTCTCTGCCAAGAGTGGGCAGAGTTCAACACCCCTCTGATTGAACCCTACCACCACCACCAGTATGGTTAACGGACAGCGCGGTCGGCCGTGCCCATGCGATTAGCCACAATGCTAATTCCCAGCATGTGCTGCACGTCTTTTCATCAACTCAACAGCCCATAAATGAAAACCAGCAGGAAGTCAAACCACACCAGTAGAGTGTAGCGGGCCGTTAGAAAGGGAAGTCCAGAGGCTTGTGGCTGGCCCGTGTGGCGTTGAGGACATATAATCTGCGGTCTGTGTCAGAGCATAGAGTCCTGGCGGCCCTGGGTTTAGGCCTACACCAGCCTGGCCATGAAGAGAGGCATTCACTGTAATACTGTCTCCCCTGGAACGACGGGCCCCTCCCCGCAGAGACATAGAAACTGTATTAATGTGCCACGGATAAGGACAGACCCCCATTATCCACCGCAGCAAGGTGCGCTCAAGAAAACCAGGGGTGGTTCCCCCCAATCCTTACCTTGCTCAATCACCAATGTTATACCATTCCTGGTCGGCTAGGGTCATACTGGTTCTGCTCTGGGCTCATCCTAGTAGGTGTCAGGGGGCACTCTATTTGAGATCTTAGTGCCACCGAAGAGGGGAACTGCGGTGATGATGAAGTTAAACACTGTGGTGTGCTTTTTGCACATTTGTCTGTGGTTTCAAAACAAGCCAGGTGCCTGTGTGTTGGGCCAGAGCATCATATAAATAACATTCATTTCACAAGAGAATCCTTTGTTATGTTTACGAATGAAATGGCAACAGCCAGATCCGTGCGATGCAACAGTGATTGCAGTCTGAAGATCTACAAACACTTTAAACATTGAGAGAAATGCATGGTAAATAATCTGTTGTCAAAGTAAATGGTTTAAATGACTTTGCAACGTTGTAAGTTATCGAATCACTATCGAATCAAATAATTCTTATTGTTATTACTATCTTCTACGGTGTAACTACAGCTTTGTTCTGTTTTGTAATACATATTAGTCTATATGGTAAACTACTTTTGTATTGTTTCTGTGCTTGTATTGGATCCTACTTGTTTTATTAAGGTTATCTTCATTCATGATGAAAGGTGACACTGCGTTTGCGGCATCACAACATATAATAAGGCCTATCTATTGTAATATGACCCCAGACTCTTCCCTTCCCAGCTGAATCTCTGGAGGCTATGAAAGATTGTCGATGGGTGGAATTTTTTAGAGGGATTATGGTTTTGTTTACATATTCGTTTATAGACTCTAACGTTTAGGTATGGAGTTAGAAATGATAATTGTCAGGCTATGCATTACCTCCAGAGATATTACATTTTAGCAGTGATGTTTGAATTATAGGCGGAGTGAGGATTTGGGAAGTGCTGCGATTATAAATGTGGGTGGCTGCAAACACACTATGTTGTTTCTTCTCTTTTTGCATGCATTTCTGGTCTTCCTTGGGATTGTTTTACCTATTCAAGGGGGTTTCGCTGGATCTCCAATTACACAGTTCCTTACTACCACATTGATTATGTTTACATGGTTGAATTTTACTATAGCTATTCAATGCATTTGTTTCGTAGTCGCGTCCTTCTATATATAACTCTTTATTGATGGTGGAATCACCAATATCTAGGGCCAAAGTTGCATACTGGACAAGCTTAAGAAAAGGTGACAAGTTTATGTGTACTTATGAAGTATCAACATGTACAATGTTTTAGAATTATCTTTTTAAAATGTAACCTCTTTTTTTTGACCCCTTTTTTATTTGGAGTTTGTTGTTATTTTGTTTGCAATCATGATTTTGCCTCTTAGAATTCAGCCTGATAAGTCAGTTGATTGTTTCGGCATTACACCTATGTCATAGAATTCCTGAAGCTGCCTGGCTGCTCTAAAGGGCCTGCTTAGGCGATTCACTGTGAATCACTGTGTCTTCACATGGGTGCACAGCACCACTCCCAAGCCAAGGCAGTCGGGCTCCACCTCTTTTAGTTTCAGTGCTTCAAGAGGCTATTGAAAATTGGAGCTAACATGCTGCATGTATGTTTCTTCAAAAGGGGATAGGATGATGCCAGTGAGGATGTTAATTCAGCTCTGTGATAAAACGGAAGGGAAGAGTATGCTAAATGTAAATATGTATTACATAGTTGGACGATAATTTGTGCATTATGATTTGGAACTGATGGTGCCGGTTGTGAGATAAAATCAATGAGGCACAGGAAAGGAACGTTTATACTTTGTTCTCTCCTGAAGGGGTAGGTCCTGGTCGGCTTTCAACAAAAGATGTTGAAATATGAGTCGAGTTTTACAAAAGGCATATTTAGTATAAAAGTTCTAATGGAGCCGTATAAGGTTTTCAAAGAACATTTCATGAATGGCCATCACCAAGCTGTGAAAATTGTATTTGATTTAAAGTTGTGCATTCTATTACAGTAAAAGTATGCTTAATATAGATTTTAATATAATGACCAATATGAACATGCAGCCATGCTTGACTGACCATTCCGGATAGTGAGATGGTAGTGGTGGCATGATGGAGAGTTTTGAGGAAAATGGTACCAAGTGAAATCCTTGACTTATTTGAAGCACACTTAAGAGGGCCAAAGTTAACCCACTTCCCTTTTGAGTATTAAATTAATAATGACCTCTTCCCCATATATCGCAGAAACATGGAGGGGGTAGAGACCATAGGAGGGAGTTTCAACACAGCACGGCTGTATTTAGTTGGGTTCTCTATCTTCTTTGTCACAAAAGCTTCAAACCTTCCTATAAACGAGGTGGGTTAGGTTAGCCACACACACACAGACAGACACTGACGATTATTCACATTCCATTCAGGAAAAAAGATCATTAATAAAAGCCTGACAATGATTAGATGCCGTCGACATGCAAGCTACACTGTGGTGCTATATTTAACACGGGCATAAGGCAGGTGCCCCATGCATCCCTTTGAGTCAGTCGCTACCTGAGGCCCCCGAGCTCCAGCTGAGTCACTCCCTCTAATAAGGTGGAAGGTCGATGAGCGAGGGATGCGCCGGTAGCGACAGATCCCTGTTGTGTTGGAGCTGTCCGACTCCATATCGGTTTACTCAGCGTGAAGAAAGCTGTTTGGTCTCCCAATGAATTACGTGGCCCAATTTCAAACTCTGCAGCTATATATTCATGTTGGTGTTAATGGGATAGACTTAACATTTGTGTTTTTTTGTCAATAGTCGATAGTTAATCTTGTGGAAGCAATCTGGATTGAATCACGATAAAACGCAACCAGCTAGTGATTTTTTTTAATTTGATCTCGTTTAAACATATTACAGAATGTGTGCCAAGTTGGATTGTTTCAGCCCACTTATGATCATGGCTAATTAGTTTGCCGTGTGGACGAAAGCAGGTTTTGTTAGGCAAGGTCACACGGGCAAGTGTAGAAGCCACATTATATTTAGCCTATTGCAGATCATCCCCCACACCCTACTTGAAGTTGAATGGGATCCAACTTAAGAGGAGAGAGCAGTTTGATGAGGGTAAAATTCGGCTCAAAAGATGCCACGATTGTGAGTGCTGTAGGTTTGGTTGGAGCCAAGGAGGTCAAGCGTTTTGTATAGTGGCTGGATACCGCACCGACGGCATTACTCAGCATTCATGCGCTGTTTTAGGCTCCAATCAGGGCCAGATAGAAACGGTATTGTGCAGCTTGAATGCAAGTGCTGGAATGGACAGGCTCTGGTGAAAACTCTGCGTGTCCACAGATTTTTAGTATGCCTAGACAGAGGAACTGGCAACGCTATTGACTTTGGCGCCCAATTTGTGCAGGGCCCTGATGTAGTAATCCCTGATGCAAAGTGTGTGTGTGTGTGTGTGTGTGTGTGTGTGTGTGTGTGTGTGTGTGTGTGTGTGTGTGTGTGTGTGTGT